>JAWLRI010000128.1:249529-313722 GCA_034781795.1 Crypturellus tataupa | reverse complement strand
GCGCGGCCGCCAACAAAAGGCGGGCACGGGGCTCCGCTCCCCCCGCGGCGGTGAGCGCCGGCCCGGCCCGGCCCGGCCCGGCCAGGTGAGCTGCTGCTGCTGCGGGCCATCCACGGCGGCCTGCCGCGATAACGCCTTTTTGTGCTGCTCCCCGTGCATTCTGATTTACTTCTTGTGAGGTGCCCCTCCGAGTGGATTGTATTGCTGATGTATTTGTGGTGATGGTAAGGATAACGTTTTGGTACGTGTGTTAATGTGCTGACCGTTTATTACTATGGCATAAACTTGGAATTTATTAAAGCATTTACAATAAATGTGCATAACTGTCTCTTTTTTTTTTTTTTTTTTTAACGAGAGTTAGTTTTGCAGTCCTTGTAAGACCAAAAGACAAGCAGGTCACAGTTGCTCTTTGAGTTAATGCTGAAAATCAAAGCTGTAGCTAATCAAGTTAGTGATTTACTAGTGCTTATAATTCACGGGTCTCATTTCTGTGACTGGGAAGAGTCAGGAAAACTTACAAATACTTCAAATCCTTTGTCTCTTTTCTCCCTTTTTAAAAATGTCTGAACTAATTACTTGTTTGGGACCTGTAAAGATTGCTCTTCCACCTCTGCTGAATATAAAGCATCTGGCAGAACGCAGGAGTCCTCATAGTAAGCAGGTTTAATAACACTTCATTCATAAACTGCAACACATTAGCTAATAGCTTGGGCTTTTCCATAAACTTCACTTTTTTAAAAATGAAATTCTCTTGCTCACTAATAAAGTAACACGTTCATGGTTATTACTGGTAGATTCTCTTTGAAGTAAAATAGCTGTTACAGTTGTTGGCTCTCCACACATTTGAAACCCTCTTGGCTTTTTCTTTTTCCCTTCGCCTTAATTGAGGATGGAAAATGGATGCTGTAGGTGCATGGTTGTCGCATCCTAACTGCATTTCCCAGACAGAGGCACTTGCAGGTCAATGCGGTATCGTCATCACCTCACTCCAGGCGAGGGGGGGCAGGTCCCTGGTGTGACCCCAGGGTGCTGGAGCCGAGTGCTCTTCCGGAGGAGCCGGTCCTTGTGCGCTGTCCGTGGGGGCTGTGGCGGAGCCGAGTCCCTCGGGATGAATCGTGTGAGATTGTTCCCTCCTCTGCTTCTCCTCCTGTTCTCAAGGAACCTGGGCCAGTGCAGGATTTCCCTCCCTTCATAGGAAAGATGATTAGTGAAAGAAGATCTGTTCCAATACCACTATTAAACATTTGGTTGTTCACCTTGTATATAAAATGTCTCTATTAAATTTCTTTTGCCACCTGAGCAATCAGTTCTTCATGCTCTGGATGGCAAAGTCAAATTTCAGGAGAATGTTAAAAAAATCTAAAATAATGCAGGTAGGAGGACTGTTCTGGAGCTATTGGAAGGTAACTTCTTCTCATATCTGTGTAGGTCTTAGTTTATTGCCTGGTGGGTTTGGGGTACATACATGTGAATTATTTCCTTGGGAAGTAATGCTCAAGATGTTTAGCTTTGCTTTAGGGATCCTCATACATTTTTTAGTTCAGAACACTTCTCACTCTTAGTTAAAAGCATAGAGATAAGAAAGCATAAGAAACAAGACAAGTCCTGCCCCTAGTTTTGTCACAGTCTCGTTATTTATTGCTTAACTGCCCAATTTGCCTTGCTTAGTAATATGAGCAGGGCGGCAGCATCAAGCTTCAAGGCACAAAGATTCATTCTGCAGTGGGATGGAGAGCCTTATCTTGGGGCTAAGGGTGTAAAATCAAATCTGGTATTTCTGAGAGTCCTGAGAAAACCCAAATTGTAAATGCAATGATCCTTTATTGTGATTTGATCAATCATTTTGGGAAAAGAAAGTTGCATCATGTGAATTAAAAAGCTGCCCTGCTGGAACATTTTGGTCTATGGTATTGTTTCTTGCTGAATTATTTTTTCCTTTATTCTTCAGAGGTTTCAATCAGTCAAACTTGTGTGAATTTGTTACAGAAGCATTAAAATAGGCACATGGCTGAGTTGATGGAATTTGTGCGCAAAGTTATTTAGTTCATAGTATCTCTATTGTGCATTGTTTGCTGCGCTGGGTGAGGAAGTGCTGCAAGAAGCATCCTTGTGTAGCTTTTCTGAGCACTTCTTTTGACTCACGGAATAATAAAAATGCATTGAGATTCACAGCATAGTCGATTAAGCTTCAGATGCTTTTCCTTGCCGCTTTGATGTCTTTTTCTGCACTGTTGTCTTACCTATTTTGTGAAGAACAGTCGCCAGCTGCGCACCCCTCCAGCCACTGCCTGTCACGCCTGCTCTGAAGATGCTGGCACCCATCAGCCTGCAATGTGAGACTCGATAGCTGCTGCCCTGCGGGGCGCGCTGGCCCTCACTGCCACCAAGGAGAGAAAACCAGCTTGAGGAGTGAGGAGGGTCTCCTGCTTGCGCAGGAAACGGCTCGAATCGGTGAGAGGAAAGGTGAGTTTCTCAAGAGTTGAGCCTATAAATACATAAGTACTGAATTAAAACACATCGAGTGTGGGGTTTGCCCTTCAGTGCATTTAATAGGAGCTGCACATACAGCTTTATTTCGTTGGTTGCTTTCTTTACTCTGCAAGAAGAAGTAAACATTGACATTAGAAAATCCTTATGTTAGTGACTGTAAAAGAAAGCAAACTGCATACTTCACATTTAACTTGGCTTCGTTGCGCCTTCCACCCTCCTATGCCTAGAGTTACTCAAGGAAATGATAGAAGATGGGCCGAGAGCCTTGTTCCCAGAGGAAGTTGTGCACTGCTGGTGCTAGATGTATGCAGTGATGGTTTTCTTCTCTATCAGAAACAAAAGTGTCATTATTCAAAAGAAAAAAGCTTTGGATATTTGTGAAAGTCTTAGGCATCCTTAAGTGACCCATCTGTCATCTTTTAGAGAAAGCACTCAGCCTTTTTAGTTAAACAAGTTGAAATGTCCGATAGCCTCTCAGCTGCACTAAGGTACAGACTTGGAGTTTCTGCCGAGGAAGGATGTGTGTCCTGCCACCGAGGTGGGGAATGGCCAGAGAAACACAGCACAGAAAGTCACCTTTGGGGGGAATTAAGCGGGATGGCTTGCGTGTAACAGGAAGGGGCTGGCTGTGACCTTTCATTTCTTATCCCTGTCCAAGACTTTCCCTGGAGAAAGGGCTCCCTTCCTTGGCCTTGCAGTTTCATCTCCCCAAGCTTGCTTATCGCTGCTGTGTGTCTCAGGTCCTGTGTACACCCCAGGTTCTCACTCTTGCCTGTGTACCCTGCTTGCTGCTGTTTCCCAAGCAAAACCGCCTGCATCCTTGTAGTCAGTGCCTATTGAAGCTTCCCTGCGTTCGTTAGGCTTTTGTCAGCGATTGTAAGGGCTGCAACAAAAGGACTGGCTTGGTCTAACAGACAATTTTATTCAGAACTTAGTGACACCAATTTGTCAGCACACAAATAGAAAAGTCCTAATGTTGCATTTTTTTCATAGATGTCATAAATCTCTTGCTGTAGGCGAGTTAAGGAAACGGCATCTATGATGTCTGACTCTCAGATTCCATCCCTGACAATCTTACCCCTTCTCTCTACCTTCTCCACAGTAACTTTTGAAAAGAGGAACCATCTTCAGTCACTTGAAAGAAGGCAGAAATTGTAAAAGAAAACTATATTGTTCCAACCTCCATGAAAATTCTGACAGGACTGAGATGAAGGAGTAGGTATGGAAACACTGGCGTTGAGCAAGGCAAGGGGATACTCGTCTTCGGAGGGAAGGGCTGTGAGCTGGGGCAAGGAGGGGGTAGTTTGCTGCCGATCTCTGAAGTGCCACATCAGGAGACTCCGTTTAAGTGATAGCCCCATGGCCTGGTGTTATCCGTGATTCATGTTCCCAAAAGTGTCGCTTTGATGCCAGGACTTCTGACCTGAAAGGCAAGAGAGATCTTGGCATGGCACCTGCAAAGAAAAGATAATAAGAGTGGAAGCAGAGAAAAAAAAGTGTGGCGACAGGCTTGCAGCGGCTTTGAAATCTACCTTTCAATCTGGTTTACGGTTTATCTGATTAAAAAAAAAATCTTTTTATTTTAAGCTTGAAGCAGTTGTTGAGACCTTGTTTTTCGGGCTGGAACTTAATTTTCAGGCTGAAACACAACTTGTTCCTTCCCCAAATTTCTGTACCATGCTTTTAAAAGGAAAATTTGATCCCCAAATCGAAATGGCAGTTTTAAGCACTGAGATCATGACTGTATATGAAATATTTTCAGTTCATGTCTGTTTTTCTATGTGTTGCAAGGTGGAATATTTGTAAAGGTGCTGAAGAAGGTAGCATCTAAAAAAAGTAGCAACTAAAAAAAAAAGTCCATTTTAGTCATCGAAAAAACTTCATTTTTGATGGTTACATATTTTTCAGTATTCCCACCATACAGGTGTGAAAGCCGTGTTGCTCTTAGTCCAGTAAATGACCTAATATTGTGGGTGAGTTGAGCAAGGTGTTTCTGTGTGCACGGGACCAGGGCTTCCTTTGGTTCGTGGCGTGCGTGGCCACTGTGGCCTGGCAGGCACGTCCGTATCTCGTGCCCTTGTGCTCTTAACAGAAAGGGGCTAAAAGTGGACCTGAAAACAGGAGCTTTTCTCTGAAGGCCTCCATGTTGTTCACAGCATGTTGTTCACAGTCTTGGGAACATGGTACTGGTGCGTGGGACCGTCATAATCTGGAAAATGTGCTGCTGTGCGAGTGAGCTGCTAATAGGTAATGAACCAGCAGGAAGGTTGGCCACCACGTGGCTCCATCCTTCCGTCCCCCCTACATGGAGAGGACGCGCATGGAGCGCCCGCTGCTCCGTGCATCCTTGAAAGGTTCTTGGATGGGGTTGTAGCTCAACTTGCCCAGCTGAGCACTCCGTGACGCCTGGAGGAAGGTGCTGCCCAGGAAGTAGACGTATACTGACAGGCATTCTCTGTGCTTCCTAAATTGAGTACATATATTAGAAGCCAAGGGAGATGTAGGGCTGAAGTGCAGCCCCGTCCAAGTGCTATCTGTGCGACCAGGCTGAACTGTGCAGTCAGGGCCCTGTTCACGGAGCTGAAGCCCTGGGCTTCTTCCAGATGCCGAGGTCACCTCTGTGCTGCAAGGGAGCAGCTGCGCTTTACCGTGTGAGCGCGGTTCCTGCATTTCTTGGCCCTGCTGACGGCTGTAGTGTGGGGATAATCATCCCCATCTGTCGCATACCTAAGGACTACCCTAGCAAGCATAATTTACATGAAGGTCTTATATAAGCCACAGCCCTTCAGCATCTCCTGCAAAGTCGGTTCACTGCTATGTTGCATCTAATTCTTGCTGATGGCTTCTAGCAAAGCCTACCTCAAGGCCGTATATGCTCTATGGGATGGAACAAGGTCATCTACAGCAATCTGCTTGAGCTTTGTATCTTAGGTGTTCTGTTATCCTAGTTTTCTAAAGCTTTCCAGCCTGAAGGGTTGTCCACACCTCTTTAGAAGTTAAGGTCAAACTACAGTTTATCCCTCACCGAGACCAGGTTTTGTCTTAGATAAATACAGTACTTAAAACTGACTCAGATGCTGAGATCCCGTAACCTAGAGATCCTCTATAGTAAGCCCTTGAGCTGGTGTCATCAGTATTGTTGTGGCCTTTCATACTGCAAAACTTGAGTGCAGGCGACAAATACTTCTGTGAGGAATGGACACTGCTGGTTACTTACACAGAACCTCATGTGTGCTACAGTGCTGAAAGTAAGGTAAGTCTGAAATGTTGCACGTACATGTACAGTGTGAGAGCCAGCACCGCGGTACTCACTGAGTGCTCGCAGATATGGCAGCCACGATGCCCTCCTTCCTGGGGCCATCGAGTTCCTTCCGTCCCTCATGACCTAGCTGTTCCACCACGAGCTCCTGAAGGTTTCTGTCTCGTTGTGACAGACCCTGGTGTCATAGGCTGTCTGTGCTGTGCCCACGCTTCTCTAATACTTGCCTAGAGACTAGAGCACAAAAGAAAAAGGATGGCATAGGAAGCAAGCGCTTCAGTTGTACATTTGTTTTAATGGCTGAAAAGTAGAAATGGTCTAATGAGGCAACAAGATGCAAGGCTAAAAGGAAGTAGTTTGTGCTACTAATTAAAACCCAAACAAAATGATCACTGCAAGCTCTGAGGGACCAAAGTCCCTTAAATATTAATGCAGTGCGTTCTGCTTTGCTCCCTTTCCCGGGCATGAGCCACCTACACCTCTGCTGCTGGGACAGTGCGGTGCTGGAGGGGCCAGGACTCCCGCAGCCCCTCCGGCCACCACGCGAGCTGCGGCTGAGGGAGCTGCAGTCAGGTCAGCATCGAACAGACTGGGTACCGTGAGGGTCTTTGCTCCAGGAAGCCCTGGTGCACGCGGCTCAGCTGGCCGCGACGCTCGTGTGCAAGCCTGGCCGCGCTGGGGTCAGCTCGTGCCGACAGAGTGCTTACCCCAAACCTCCCTTTTTGCTACCACCGAGGTCCCGGGAGTATCCTGCCCAGCTTCCTATTGACTTGTGTTGGGAAGAGGGCGTGCAAGGAGCTTTGGAGCAGTCGGGCCTGTATTCAGAGCAATCGGAAGAGGCAGAGGGAGCGAGCTATTAGAACTGAACTGTGCAGAGGGCTGTTTCTGCCCCAGCACCGAGGCCAAAATCTGCAATTCTGTATACAGATGCCAGTATTAAACCAGCTCTCAGGAGTCTAGGAGGTAAAATACCATCCTTAGCTGCAGTGATTGATAGGACACAGTGATTGGTAGGACAGTAAATGTGGAACATTTACAGAGCAATCCAAAATGTCTCATTAGTCACTGGCCAGCATACTTTAATACTGTCAAGTGCAAAGTAACATATCTAGTAGCAAAAAAGTAGGCTATATCCACAGGATGTGTTGTGTAAAGACCTAAAAGTAGTTTGAGGTAACAGATGGCAACTCTTAGTCTGTTATATAAAATTATTTGTAAACGTCAGGAAAAAAAATAAAAATAGAATTAATTCAGTGAAAAACTCCTGCTGGTTTAAAGAGCGTGGTGAGATTATACTTGATGGATAATATGGATGTTTGACAGGAAAACACTGTAGTGGAGCTGGTGATTTGAAAGCTAAGCCTAAGTGGTGAAATAAGGGGGCTTCTCCTCTCAACATCTTCTTTGGGATCCATCCTTGAGTAGAACGGACGTGTTGACCCACAGGTACGAGCTGCACCGATGCGGTCACAGTGTTCTCGGCTCCGCCCTGACTCACCAGTGACAACGTGCACAGACAAAACGCAGGCGGCCGCACGGCGACGGTGCTGCCGGTGCAGCCGGGCCCTCGTGCCGGCCACCGCGCGGAGCACTGGCCGCGGCTGCGTGGGGCTGCCCCGTTTGCCTCAGTTTCCTCCTCCTCTCTTTTCTAGCCTGTCTGGTTTGGCTTTAATAAAGCTTTGTTTAACCAGCCAGAGCGCGTGTTCTGCAGGCCAGAAGCCGTCTCTGAGGTGATATGGATTCTGCCAGAGCTTGAAGCGACTGGAAGGTGACGCGTCTCTCTCAGTAGTGAGCTTGGAGAAACAAGCAATGTCAGAGTGGTATTTTCATAGCTGTTCGGGTTTGGATTCTTTTTCTCCTTTTCTCTTGTTATGTTTGTGCTTCCCTTTTAACAACATTTTGTTTTTTCAAGACTCTCAAAGTGAGTAGCTTTTGCATTCTGTATTTTATATATCTAAAACATCAGGAAAGGAATACAATGAATCCTTAGATTACACAGGTGAATCATTTCAAGGGTATGATGAGAGTATGAGGGTGTCTTTCTCCTCTCCCTTTATAAGGGACTGATACTTTTCTATTATCATTGACTGTGATAGAGTTAAGCAGATTAAGCAGAAGATAATGAGATTGTTGGACTCATAACTTTGCTGTTTAATACTGTACAAGGCAGCCTGATGTTGACACTTGGACTGTCTGGGTCCGTGTATACTGCCAGTATTAGTACATCAGGGAAGCTATGTTTCATTAAGCAAGGATTCAGAAACGGGACTAGTGTCATCATAGGTAAGTAACTTGCGGTGAACTTTAGCTTCAGTGCTTCATTATACAGAAATAAGACTGAAGTTAGAACGTGATCTTTCCTTTGCACACACTACTTGATTATTGCACACAGCACGTGGTGTTTCTAATTCAAGAAGAAAATGGCACTGTTGAGGAGAATGCAGAGAAGGAAGGTTCTGGGAAAAAAAGGCTCAAGGTATAAACCATGTATATTCAGCTGGTCAAAGAAAAAGATGGGACGTGACATAGTACTTAACATGTGGCAAAGTAAATAACCTGCTTGTAGGCACCCTTAGTCTTACACAGAGGCACAGAAGATCAAGTGTTATCTTATATCATGAATTTCTACAGTCAGGAGTTATTAAACATTTGAGCAGTTGGCTGTGAGAGGTGGCAGAACTGAAACATGGTAAAGGTCTTAGAGCTTCCTCTTTAAACAACATGCATTAGTTCAGACACATGAAAAATTACGTGGCTGTTGTATTGAATGACAGATGACACTGATACTGTTATGCCTGAAGCTGTACCTGGGATTGAATGTTCTCAGTATCAAACTCCATATCTACTCCACGGCTAAGCTTTGACAATGATTTCTAAGTGAAGTTTAAAGCCTGGTCATCAATAGTCTGCACCTTTGTACTTGGGGCTTTGGACACCAGACCTTTGTTTGTTGATGTCTTAGCAAAAAGTTCCCTTATGATGCTTAGGAATCAGCAGTCCTGCTGTCCTTACTGTTCTGAAATTCCTCAGTCCCACTAAATCCAAAGGATACAATCGTGGCAATGGTCTTCTCTTCTGCAGTGCAAAAATCTGCAGTACACCTATAGCTGTTAATTGAAAATTCAAAGTCAGTGCTTTCCTTTGACTCTTCTCTTCTACTGGTCAAGAAAAACTCATGAACAATATCCTGTTACAGTACAGAAAGATCCATTTTTTTTCTATGAAATAGATTTTTTGCATGCCTTTCACTAGTGTTTCGTTGACTTTGTATCCTGCTGACTTTGCTTCCTAGAAATTATGCTGAGGTTATGTTCCTGATTCTGCTTCCCAAGGCACAGGTCCACCTTTAGCTTCCTTCTCTGCTGGAATGGGCTCTGTCACCCTTTATGTCCTTTGGATGGAGTTTTTTGTAGTTTGGAACTAGTCGCTTCTTCCTGGGACTCTGATGCTGGATGACACTTCTGGTGGTCATCTCCATGGATGTGGTAAGTGCGTTGGCCATGGAATATGTGGAGCAGCCAAATTACCAGATCCGCTTTGGGGTCCTGTCTTCCTTCCCATCACCTGGGCACCTTCTGCCCTCTGAGCCGTAACTCTGCTTCCCACCGCACAGGCTCCTGCCCTCCTGCTCTTCCAGCTGCAGCACTTTCTGCCCATCGCAGGCTGCACAGGGAGGGACTTTCTGTGTGTTTCTGCTCCAGCAATTGTAGCTGCTCTTTCTCCCTGGACTTTGGATGCTAGTTGAACTGTAATCTTTATATATATATATGCTCTATGTATGTGTGTGCACATATATTATTAAGCTCCCAGTGACAAATACTAGTGCATTGTGATTTCCAGTTGATGTTTGAATCAGAATTTAAAAACACTTATTTCTTATAAATGTGGATTCAATGTGCTGTAGAAAAAAAAAAAATCAGCTGGCAGGCAGCAGGACTGCCTTTGGCAAAGTAGTTGTGTAGTTTTCTGAAGTTCTCTTAATGTTATGGCATGGCTGCACAGACACAGAGAGAGATTCCTTGGCTTTCACCATTTTATCAACCACGTTTAATGAACACTGTTGACTTAGTTTGTGGCCAGCACATTGTTTCTGCTTGGAAGCTTATTCAACCATTGCTATTGCAAGGATTTGAGGTCTCTAAACTTTTATAAATCTTTGCTTGAAAAGTAGCCACACTATCCACACAAGGAACGTTTGTCTTAAACACCTTTTTTTTTTTTCCTCCAGATGCAGCAGACTTTGCTTTTCAAGTTACTGAAAGTATTAGAAATATCCTTCATTCAATAGTATATTTGATGCAAGTCCTTTTTGTAAGGAAGACCTGTGGAAGGCAACTTGGGAAGCTTAGATCTGCTTCTGTATATTGCCCCTTGAATTAATGCAGAGCATTTGCACCATTTAAAGAAGTTTTAGAGTGCTACTAAGGGAAGAGACCATCACTTAAGATAACATGTAGATCAGAATCTAACTTGTGGTCTGCTGCTCACAAAAAACACCAGAAAGGCTGTGACAAGGGATATTTTCCTTAGATCCTGAGTCTTTTCTACAGGAATGATATATTTATTATTAAGCACCTGTGTATGTGCCAAGAGCTTGTCCTCTGAAGTGACCTGTGGGAAAGGGCTCTTCCTCTGCAAGGACGGTCCTCTGTGGCACAACCAGCTAAGTGCCGTCTCTGCCTTGTTAACCTTGGGAGGCTCCATTTGCAGCATCACTCGGGAAACACGGATCCAGTTTTTTTTTCAGCTGCCCCAAGTGCACTTGGGGAATCACTAAGGCCCAGATTGAGCTGGACACAGATGAGCCTCGGTGTTGGGAAGACGTAGGAAGAAGCTATGGCAGAAATAACTGCCTTTTGCTACTGATTGATAGTGCAAAGATGCTTTGCTGGAGCCTGCGGCCACCTGCCATGTTATTGTCCCCGACAGCACAGAGTGGGGCCTGAAGTGTAGTGTTTAATCCTGAGCCTGAGCCTGACCCTGAGTGGAGGCTCCTCTCTGCAGTTTGGGTGCTTTGCTGTGTAATACACCTTGCTCCGCCGCCTTGGTGTTCCTGCATAAGCACTCACGTCCTAAATGCTCCCTGTGGGAAAAAGGGTAAAGGAATGAAAAAATCTCTCCTTTTCTGTCTCCCTTCATAGCCGAGAGTCTCAGAGACACCTGTGCACGTATCTGCAAAAACAAAATAGAAGAAGAAACTGCTAGAAAAGCAACACATGCAGTTAAATCCCTCTCACTCCTGGTTGTCCAATAAGGTCTGAATGTGGCAGTCTGCAGGATATGCTGCAAATCTGTGCACTTATGTTGCTTGCAAATGATAGAAAATTGAGTTCTTACATTGTCTTTATAATGAATAAATACTGCTCCATCTAAGAACATACCACTTTTTATATCAAGAACTATGTAGGTAAGCAAGACTTTATTCATTGCACAAGCATCAAATGAAAGCATATTTTTTCAATAATAATTGAGTTTCATTTTTTGCTGTGATTTTTTGTTTACCAAGTAATTATTTTTTATTTGCAAAGTAACTTCTTCAAGTGATTAAGCCATTAGAAGGAGAAAAATATTAAAATAAGGATAGATCTTTACATATACTTGGAAAATGCTTTTCTTGGCATGAATCATCTATTCAAGCACATTTTCACAGCTTTGCCTGATGGATCTTATTTTTTTTTTTTTTTTTTTTTTTTTTCTGATTTTTACCATTCCTATGTGATCATTTTCATTACCCTTTTCAAAAACGTAATACTCTAGACAGAATCTTAAGTCTGTGGCTGAAAGCAGACCCATTTCAAACATAAACTAATGACCTCATTTGTCTTGCATAAAACACATATTTCTTATTTTTGTTGGAACAGCTTTACCTTATTATGTAATGAATGTAAAATACATCTCCTAATTCAGTGTTACTATTAACCCCTTCCACTTTTTCTGAATTTGATGACTCCTTCATACTGTAGTGCTTTATATCTCTCATGGTGCTCAGGTGACTGTTTATCAAGATGATATCGAATTGAATTTTGAAGTGAATGGATTTGTGGTATTTTTTATTTTAGATAATTCCAATATTCTCCCTATGCCATCCTGGAAATGTTAGTGAAGACTTAGAGTGATCTGTTTCAAGAGTGGATTCTGGTAGAACTCATTTCTACGTCTTCTTCCAGTTAATACTCTAAGCAGTGCATCTCTTCTCTAAAAATAAGTTTATTTTCTTACCAAACAAAGCAAGTTTAGTGAGTTCCGCTTGGTTTCTGGTGACCAAGTTGACTGCTACTTAATTATCGTCCTATTGGTGCTTGAAATTGTTTACTGACATTTTTCTGGCACTAAGCTCAGTATTTCATTAGAAATACTGAATTACAAGCCCCTGTACACTTATATATTGAAGTAATTCATGTAGCTGCCATTTTCTAAATCTCTCTGACCTCACCTAAGGGTGATTATGTAGAAGTAATACTAGATAATCCCACTTAAATGTTGCTATTTCCTTACTTCTCTATAAACACATCCCTAAGAAGATAAATTCTACAGCTTGTGCCAAAAACATACGGACTCAAAAAAAAAGCAAAATGGGGTGAGGGAGGATGATTACATGGGTGAGAATATTTGCAGGCCTGTATCAAAAGAGAACATTTGGAATAAAGGTGAGCAGATGCAGCAAGTGATACTCACAGCTTTTGGGTATTTTGTGCACAGTTCTCATTGATGAGACTGGCTAGGGAAGCAAAATAAAGCTGGGGAATGTTTCCTTTCCTGAAGGATTAGAAAAGAGAGAAAGAAGGCAAAAAATGGAGGAAGAGGTAAATGGAAGAGAGGCTCAGCAGAAAGGAAAAAAAAAATGAGGATGGAGCCCCAGGAAAGTGATAGACAGAATGATGTAATGGACAGCAGGAAGAAAAGATGGGAAATCCAAGGAAGATACAATTAGCACCAGAAGAATATTGTGCGCATAGCTGGAACTTCCTTCTGAAGCCAAATGGACCGTCTGGCATGAGATCAGACCTGAAAGTGTGTTAACTGAGGTCCAAGCTGTAAGATCTGACCCCGAGGGCCACAGCGAGATGGCCATAGGGGATTTATTTGTGTTCTGGCTACCCACTGAGATTCAACTTAGGCCCCTTTTGGGGCCGCGGGAGACAGGTAATATGAGCTAGAGCTATATTTGCCTGTAGTCCATACCTATATAAATAGATGAGCAGGATAAGGTAAAGGGCATAGGACACATTCATTGCAGGCTATGGCATGGAGAAAGAGGGGCAGTGCTGTTTGTTAGAGGAATAGTCATCCTAGACGGGCTTCTGGGATTAGGAAAACACGAGAAGACTTTTTGCAGCCTCGTGAGAAGGCCTTATGCGAGGCAGCTGCTAGCAGCAGCGAGTGACGCCTGGGTTTCCGAGAGCCCCTTCCACCGCGCACCTTCAACACTCACCCAGATTCGCGCAGAGGGTCTAGCTCGCTCCTGCCTCACAGCAGCTCCTCTTCCCCGCGCTGGGTCGTCCTGCGCCGGGCAGCTCCCGGCGCTCCCTGCCCCTCTCCCTGAACTGCTGGGAGGCAGCAGGCCCCAGCGCGCCCCTTGCAGAGGGACCGGTGCCTTTAGCACCTCCTCGGGTGCAGTTCGCTGCCACACGGACGCTAGGGAGGCAGCCCTGTGCCTGCCGGGCGGCGGGCTGGGAACGCGGACGGAGACGGGAGCAGCTTTCCCGTGCACGGCTCCCCCCTGGATTACGGTGGGGAAGTTGCTCTCTATAGCACAGTCATTCCCTGCTGTTCAGGTATGTAATGTGGGCATCAGCCTTGTTATTCTTATGGGTTTGGGGGTTATTCTGGTGGTTATCATGGGCCTCCCAGCTTTATTAGTGAGAGAGAGAGTTGTGTACACATTTGTTGCTCATTCTCTTGGCAACATAGGTGAGATTATTTGAGCTTCCTGCATATTCACTAACTTACTGTATTGTCTTATCCCATCTTTTCACTGTTCAAGACACAGGTGGTTGTTTCATGCTCCAGGGGGTTGGAAGTCTGTTTGTTTCCTGCTTTTTGCCCTTGCTGCACGGCACTGAAGCGGCCCGCGGGGTTCCGGCGCGGAGGGCGCCTCATCAGGGCAGGAAGCGGCTGCCACCGATTCCCCCGCGTCGAATCCCGGCGTCGAGAGCCTCACAGGGCTGCGGGAGAGCTGGGCACGGCTGGGAATGCAGGACCTTCCCCGTCGGTGCCGTAATGCAGCCAGCGGGACGAGCGGGCCCTCAGCTGCGCCGCGTAGAGCCCTGCACCTGGCTGCTCTGTACGTGCGCGCACGTGTGGGCAGGGGTGCTGTACACGGGTCTCCTGGTGCAGATAAGCATCCAAAGCATCTATGTTTCACTTGGTGCTCTTCTTAAGAACACACACTTTGTTTTCTTCTCCTCTTGAGAGAGCGCTCACCTTTCCCTTTGCCTTCTCTCTTGTCTTGTCTTATTTGTGCAACAAAATTGCATCGCTCCGTGGTGACATTTCAGTAGCGGATGCTGCACTCGCTTTACCAAAAGAATATTCTTCCAAAACAAAAGCTAGATACAGTAAAATACGTGAAGCATTTAGGTGTCTCTGCAACCTGCCCTTAGAAAGGGCAAGAGGCAGCAACCTCTCGCTCCAACCTCCATTACCTGCCCGGAAGCTATTTCGTGTTTACTGTAATGCTTTTTAACTCATGCTGTTTCACAGACTGCTTTAGATTCCCACCAACAGCAAAAGAAAGAAAAAATTATTCATATATATATATATATATATATACATACATGCCAAGAGCTTACAAACCCAGGACCAGGCGTCTGTTTATGTGCAGTTCTAAATGCTTTACCATTTCCTTACTAACTAATGAGGACCTCATCCATGTAGAATGAATTCTTAGTATTTAGCAGCATTAGTAATGCTTCAAAAATAAATAAATAAAAAGAAATATTTAAGATGGTTCAGTCACCAACTGTCTTCGACTGTCTCTACAAGACACTGTGCCAGCCCCTTCTGCTCCAAATTAATAAGGCCAATCCCAAACACACAAAGTGCAGAACGGCCGGTCATTCTCCCGGTGCCTTCGCTATCTTTACCGAGGTCAGATAAATCACTTTCAAGCTGTTAAATCAATGATCATAAATTAGGGCTCTGTTTTCACAGCGCCTTGTGGGAAATTCTCATGGTTAAATTAATCTAACAGCTGCGGTGAAGAGCACCTCCCACCAGATCATGTCAAAAGTTCTCCCCCCCACACTGCGCTCCTCTTTACAGGGGAAACACGCCTGAATTACTCATTTTCCCCCTTTTTCCCTAATGCTGAGCGCGCCAGCCCTCCGCCTACCCGGCTAATTCGCATCTCAGTGGTACCCAGCTGCTGAACTGCGCGGCGCCGAGATTGCCCCAGTCCCCAGGTGCTGCTGCTCCATCTGCGCCACGCGGGGAGACTATTTACAGCAGAGGTTAGGCCAGCGATTGCTGGGATGGAAAACTCATTTCTCAGCCTGGCTTTTATTTACGCTCTTATTAAAGAGCCTTTCACTCACGCTGGAATGGCAGCTAGTGGCTGCAGCGAGCGCTTGGCTTCGCGCCAGGCAGCAAAATTACCATGCTGATGAGAGATGGGCTGCCTCCCTCCGAGCCCTCCGCTGTGCCCCCCTTGCCCTCTGCATCTGCATGAAGGAGGATGATTATGGGAAGAGATAGGGGGGACAAAGGGATGAGAGAATTGTCATCAGCTGAGCTATTCAGGGCATAAACCAACCGTTTGTGACCAATTTGGAAAAATCTTTACTGCCCTATTAATTTCCTGCTCCCTTCCCCTAATTGCTATTAGCGTTTATTTTCATATGAAGCAACGGAGCTGCTCACGCCGGGGTCTGCTCCTTCCCGCACCGCTTCCCCCGCCTGGTGACCACAATCCCGGGACACGAGGCCTCTCCTTGGGACACGAGGCCTCTCCTCGGTGCGCGGGGCAGTGGCGCAGAGCCCAGCAGCGCCCCGGCGCCCTCCCTGCGGGCAGCCCCTTTGCTCGGAGAGGTCCCTGCCGCGAGCGCAGGCCGTGCCTGCCCGTGGGGCGAGCGCCGCTGGGGAGGCTGACGTCCGGCTGCAGCGCCACGGACCTGGCTGCGCTTAGAAGCAGCAAGCCCTTCCGCAGGAACATCTGTTCTTGGGATTGCTGGAGAGCAACACGCTCCCGCTCGGCTGCTGGGCTGCAGTGACCCGCGTTCCCGATGCCGCCGGCTGCAGCCCGGCACCGCTCTTTGCCTGCCCCCAGGGAAGAGGAGCCCTCTGATTCCCCATTCCTGCCTGGAGCAGCAGCGACCTGCTGAGGCGCTGGCAAGACTCTGTGGTCTTGCTCATGAGCCTCGCTTCTGCTGGTGTGCAAATGTTAGCAGGGGCAGTTGCTGAAGGATTTAACTTGCTTAGATGACAGTGTCCCACATTTTTTAGCCACTGCCCAACCCTGCAGGCCCCCGAGTGTCCCCATCTCCACCGCTCTCTGAGCAGCTCCAGGCCCGGCACAGGCGGCTTCGAGGGACCCGGTGTCCGATGATCACGTCCCGACCTTCCCCACAGGGAACGTGTCTCCGCAGATGGACGTGCTAACCCTCCAAATCATCAACAAGAAGGGCATCAACCCAGTTCCGTTTCTAGAAAATAACCCTTCCTTTTGTCTCTTTGAAGGTGAGGCTCTTGCAGACAGGGGTGTCTGGCTACCTCCTGCCGAGGGGGAGCTGACTAAGGCAGGGGCTAACCCAGCTGCAGTCTGGGGAAGGCACCCCCAATGGGTGCATTCCCAGATCACTGCTCTCCCTCTGCTCCTGGATCTTGCACAAACAGGTCGCAATTTCCACAATGCAGTTGCTGTTCCAAGTGCCTTGTCATTGTTTTTTCTCATATATATGCATACGCTTTATAAACTGAATTTTCTGTAACTGCTTATTTATCAAAACTCAGTCTGTCCATTTATCTAATTTTAGGTTAGCTGGCTGTTGTCCTTCCCATTTCCTAATTGAATGAGTATCACTGTCTGTAAGCACCAGAGAGATCTTGGAGGACAGGAGAGCAGAGAAGCTCTGCTAGGAAATTTTACAAAACCCTGCATCAATCTGGTTTTTTTTCTTTCTTTTTTTTTTCTTTTTCTTTTAAATAAGTCAAACAGACCTTTTTCTAAAACACCATTCTTCTCAGAAAAATGTAACCACAGAAAGATTTACTGGCTGCGCATTGTATTTAATATTTCTCTCATTCATAAAATACTTGTGTGTCTGGACATGAGACTTAGTTTGAAAGATGTGTTTTTATTCTTGTCTGACTCATTTAAGCTGCTTATGTGCTAGTGCTCCAGCAGAGAAGGGGTGAGCACGATGTCCTGCCGCTCACGGTCCAAACACTCCAGACTTCCAGGTGTAAAATTCAACTGCAGGACTGGGGGTGCAGGACAAGCACTGGGAGGGATGCAAAGACCCGCCAAATATGTATTTTGCTTTAATTGGGAGCAAACTGTACTCATGCCTTAGAAAATGCAGCATAAATGTGTACTAATAACTACAAGCAGCACCTCGAGCTCAGCTGGGTGAGACACGATTGATCTGAGGCTGCAACCCTCCAGGGAATCCTGGAGGATGAGGAGTAGAGACGCTCGGTGCCACGACCACGGCAGCAGCCGGGAGGAGAGTGAAGAGGCACGACGGGAGGACAGGAGGATTCCTCCTTTCAGTCAGAATCAGCTCCAAATTGTTTGCTCTTTGTGTGTTCTTGGCAATGTCCTGTCTGAATAATGGGTTTGTCTCTGTCTAGATCAAGCGGAATTGCAGTGGGATTTGGCTTCGTGTCGCCCCCTCGGCCGTCCCCCTCCCTGCTGCGATACTGCTCTGTGCCGCAGCCCCGAGGGGTGCCAGGAGCACAAGCAAAACGCACACTTAGGAGATACGGGTGGGCAGACACAGTCTTCATCTTTCTGATGTGACTAAGGTGACTGCAGATGTGTCAGCTGCTTCTACAGCTCCATCTCTTAATGAAGATCATCCTGGACAGAGGCATGGCCTCGAGTTAGGAACAAGTTGTGCTACCTGGTGAAATGGCAGTCTAGACACTCGTCTCCCTCCCACAGATACTTGCATGGGAAACCCTATCTTTTCTTGCTATTTTACTTTGGGGGTATCTTGCAAAAAATCCATATAGTTAAATCTTCTCTTCCTAGCAAAAATAGCAGAATTACAAATTTATTTGCTTAGTCCTTGAAAAATTGGAACAATACGGAAAAAAGCATTAACTGTCCTGTCACGAGCTAAATGCAACATCTGAGCTTGTGTGACAAGCTGCAGAGCTTCCAGCTCTTAATTCACTGAGAAGTGGTTTCCTTCTTAGAAAAAAACAGGGCCGAACAGAAGAGCTAGGGAAACAAAGGCTCAAAAGGTAGAACCCTCTCAAATCTTAAACCATAAAAGTTTTCCTTTTCAAAGAGCAGAAGCCACATGCTTCATGCATGCAAGTGTTCCTTCTGAGGGACCGTATTTCTAGGTTAAAAAACCATCACCTCCCCTTCTGCTCAGCTCCCAAGTCACTGCAGTTGGCTGTGCCCTCTGCCTGCAGGTCATCCTGGAGGACTGTCCTCTCCCGCCTCGGGGAACAGACACCGGGAGTAAGGGGTAGCGACATGGGAGCTCTCGGGTATTATGCACCAATGCACCCAAGAAACAAGATGTTACTCCTCATCTTGGGTGAGCTAAAATACGTAAGGGCTTAGCTGCATCTGTCTATGCATCTAAATAATTAGTCTCATTTAAATTAGCTGCAGTAAAAAATCTAATCATTTTTCTGCTGCAGCTCCCTCCTTCTCCCCTAAGTATTTTGTGGCAATGTGCTGTAGACTCATTCTGCAGCTGCACATGGATGATTAATTGTTCTTAAATTATTAAACAGGAGTTTCTAAATCATCTGTTCTTTATCTACCTGTAGACACAGTTTGTCTTCCTCGACTGTACTTCTTTTTATTATCCTTGCCTTCAAAGCACAGTTTCTCCTGGAACCATTTTATGTCCCTAAGAAGTTATGGCATCCTTTGCTTTGCAAAGTGCAGGGGTTTAAAAAAAATGCTTCGTCTTTCCTTCTAACAAGAACAGGATGTGCAATAACTTTGGTTTATATAAGCCTTCCTGGACAGCGCTGGAGTAACTCTGGAATCAATAAAAGCTGCAGGATAGATTATAAAGAAGTAACCTTTTTTCTTCCTTTTTTTTTTTCTTTGGTGGATGTATATTGTTGTACAAAGATACATTAAGAAGAAAACACTTTAGGCCTCTGTTTTACAGCAGCTATACAAAGTACAATAAAATATGTGGATTGTCCCTTTACTCCGCTTTAGTTGACTGTTCAGTAGTAAAACACGAGTCACTAAGCACTGACTTACTGCATACAAGAATTACAGAAACCAAGTGCCAAATTCAGAGTTGTTCTTACCTTGAAAATGAGAGCGAATAAGCCTTACTGACCGGGACTCCTGGGGAATTTTGGCTGCTGCAGATGGGAAATCGGGAGCCGGAGCGGGACGCACTCCCTGCGCCCGCGGGGCCGCAGCAGGACCTGTCGCTGCTCAGCACCGGCCCCGGCCTCGCTCGGTGCCCGTGGGCCGGGAGGCAGCGCTGGGCCGAGGTCCATCCCTGCTGCGGTTTTCAGCGCTACTTCCTGCTCAGGCTGCAGTAATAAACGGTGGGACTTAACCAAAGAGCAAGGACCAGAGCGGGAATTACAAATTGCTCCGTTGCAGGCTCCATTGTGCTGGGCGAACACGAAACTGGCGGGAACGAGAGGGAGACAGGACAAAGTGCCTTCCGCTGCTCTCCCAATAAGTTAAAGGGCAAGTCAGGATGAGGAGCACTTACGGGGCACCGCCTGCGCAGGGAGATACAGGACACCGGCATCTCTGTTCCGCTTGGCACGCGGGAGGGAAACCAGGGCCAGGTTGCAGCGCAGAGCTGGCGACACCCTGGAGGATGAGGAGGGACGAGGAACCTCCGCAGCCACTCAGGTCGGAGCCGGCGCCTCTCACCTCTCCCTGCCCTGGCAGGGCGCCTGTCCTGCCCTGCCCTCGCGTGAGGCGTCGCCGTCCCCGCGGCCGTGCTGGCTGCTCGAGCCCTGGAGTCACCCCAGGAGCGGCGCCCGCCGCTCCTCACCTCACAGCGTGGAGCGCCCGACCACGGCAGGGCCCTTCCCGGCCGCGGCGGCCGCCCCGGTCTCGGGGCTCCGCGGGGCCTCGCACCCTGCTCAACACCGCGCTCGCCGGCCGCACCGCACGGCACAGCACGGCACCACTGCTAATGCACACACAGACACAAAGGTTTTTCACCAGGTTCTTCATTATATATATAATTTAAAATTTTATTTTAAAACTTCTTTGCGCATACACGTCTTCAGCATCTTCCTCTTATTTTTTTTTCATTGCACTGAAAAGTTTCAAAAAACATAAAATATATCCCTTTACTAAACATTATTTGTTCTTAGGTTACAAAAAGATTAACATTTCACAGTCACAAAGCATAAGTACATTGGTCCAAAACATCTTCCTCCAGCAGGTCCTCCATTCTTCAGGACATACAAAACCTAAACAGTTCTATAGATCTCAAAGTAAGGTCCATCACTTGTCCAGTGATGGAAAGAAAAAGGTGGCAGCTATATTTAAAAAAAAAATATCAAACCAAAACAATGTATCTATGGAAGAACACCACCAGCAATAGCTTAAAAAATGAAAAAAAAGGAAAAAAAAAGGAAAGAGGAGTGAATGTGGAGGGGCAAAGGGCACCCTCCTTCAAGTACATCACGGGTAGGAATACAGCAGCACAGTTACAGCATCGTTTGGTCACACTCTACGTGGTAGCCACATTACTACAGCTTCACCTAAGACGCATGGAGGGAAACTATTTACACACCCACAATGTTAGGAGGAAACAATTCCACACAGTCTGCAATTCATGATTGATACAAAAGTGTTGAAACTGTTTGTACAGAAAATGCGAAATAAAAGCAAAACGGCGAGTCAAGAACACACACAGCATTTTGGAGCATGTAGTGTCTGTAAAAACCTAGCAGAAGTTCAAAGCCAAAATTGGCCCGAATATCAAGTGCAGTTCTTCAAAAATATCTTGGAGGCACAAAATCTACCGTACTGCAGACACCCCTGTGGTCACACGGATTTGACCTTAACATGGAAACCCGCTGCTAATCCAGCAGACTAAAACGACGTTTCCTTTAGGTTGTTAGTGCTGTTGCTTTTTAACATTTCTTTTATTAAAAACATTCTCTCTCCCACGTGAAGCTATTGAAAATTAGCCCTCTCAGACAATAGGCTTTTGTGTTCAGAAAGGAAGCGCCGCCGTGGTAGCTTAACCAAAGGTGGTGGAATGCCCCACAAACTTCCGACTCCTTCATCAAGTTAACAACGTTTCAGCCTGCAGCGCAAGGGAAGATGTCCGGAAGGGCCGCGCTACCTTCTGCAGGGGCGTTCGGGGGAGAGCGGCCTGCCCGGGGCCTGCAGCGCACCGCGCGCGGTCGGGACGCGCGGGTTCCCTCTGCGCTACGGCCGAGGTTTGCGAGCTGCTGCCCTTGCAGGCCGGGCTGCTGCCAGCAGGCGCTGAGGCCGCGCGGGGCCGGGGCTCCCTGCCACCAGCACAGGACAACTGAGGGAACCCCGGCAGGAAAACCCTCGCGCCGCCAGCACCAGGCAGTAACCACGACGGTGCGTCGGGGATATGAAGTCTGGGCTTAGCGCCTACGTGGCTGGATCAGGGGACCTGCCTGTCCTCACGCAGCTCGGGCGCTTCACGGAGCCCGGCAGCAGCGGCGGGTTGGGCATGGCCAGATCCACACGCGCTGAAGAGCAGCGTGGGGCAACCCAGCTCCAGCACACCCTGCCCTCCGCCCTCAGACTCGCGGTGCTGTGACTCCTAAAACAATACGGATTGGAAAGCGGAATGGAAACGTTTTCAGCGCTCCTCGCTGCACGCGCAGCACCTTCCCAATGCACAACTCCTGTCCCCTACCCGCCGTGCTTCGAGGTCTGTCTGTACCCGCACCGCGGTGGGCGGCCGCGCACGGCGCACGCAGGGCGCGTAGCTCCCAGCGGAAGCAGAAGCGCCGGTCCTGGAGCAGCATCAGGGACGCAGCGGAGACACGCGAGGGGGACGAGCGTGTGCGAGCACAACAGACCAGGAAGGAAGCAAAACAAAACACAGCACAGCGTGTAACTTCAGGCACCTACATCTGGCTAGGAAGCTTCGTACGACTCTTGAATATTCTCAGAATACATTGATACAGGGGCTGGCTGGAGTTTATACAGGCTGAACAGCAACCCCATTCAGGCCCAGGGGGGTTTGTCGATGCTGCACTTCACCCGTTCCAGGGAAGGGCTCGCGGCTAACGCCGCTTCACCGGGGCGCCGCGAGCGCCAAGCAGCAGCCTGCAGGGCGGCAACACTGCACACCAAGAACCAGCGTCTGGCAGGCTAACTCGGAAAGTCACCCAGTGCCCGCGTGACTGCTCGGAGCGCCCACTGGTTCCCACAGAGCTGTCACTCTCCTAAAGCATCTCCCTGAGGTCGCATTTAAAAACACCACTGAATGAGCAGGCCCACCTTCCTTTGCCTTGAAGTTTCGGTTTTATATTTGGGTGAATGTTGCACTGGAACTCATTTCCACCACGTTGTACTGGTGTTTTTTTACAGCAGCCGCAGGTGCGTTAACACGTGCCTCAAGAACGAAGACGGGTGCACGGGCTCCGCAATGCGAGGTGGGGCCTGCGGCTGGCCTCCCTGCTGGCCACAGGGCTTAGCGGGGACCGTGAACAGGAGCCCCTTCACCCAAGAGGGTCTGATCGCTAAGGACTGCACAACTGCGTTTGCAAGAGACAACAGGAGTTACACAGACAATGAAAAGCAGTTTTACAAGTTTATTAGGCCAAAAAGAAAAAAAGTGCAAGAGAAAGATTCTCTTGCGCGAACTGCAGAACATGTGAGGGGCCATGACAAAAATCCTTTAGACTTCAAGCCTGCGGATCTGTTTTCATTGAGTTGCACACAGAAAGAGAGGTAAACGGAAAGGGGGGAAAAAAAAAACCCAAAACACACAAAGCTAAGGAAAGAAAGATGAAGCGTGGCCATACAGAACTGGACACGCCACTGGATTACACAGAAGCTCCCGAGCACGAAGCGGCCCCGTCCTGCAGAGAGCTTCCTCGCAGGCAGCCGTCACAGCGCACGGGCAGCCTCTGGAAGCGTCTTCAGGTCCCAGCCACGCAGTTTGCTGCACGTTTGAGCTACTGCCCACTCTGCTCTGCCTCCGTGCGGCCACTCCTACCTGGCCTCCCGTTTAGAGACTATAGGGAACGTCAAATGCCCTGCGTCTGCTCAACATGCGCTCGGGACACATGGGAATAAAACATCTGGCCGGGGAGCCGCTGCCCCTGTGAGACGCCCGCTCTGCACCTGGTCAGCGCCAGGGCTCGGGCTACCCATGAAGTATCTACGTACAAGTGGGGTCAGCAGCTCCAGGAGGACGAGGTCTGGGCGCAACTCCGCTTGAATCGGCTCCCCAGCCAATACACCTGTCTACACGAGAGCCTTCCGATTCCGCTCTTTAACTCCTGCCCTTGAAGTGAAGAGCCACCTGCCTGATGACATGTAAATCTGCTCAGCAGGTTTCCTCTTGGACTATTGCTTTTACTCTGATAAAGCTTTACTCAGATTTTCTTTCCTTTAAATTGATTAAGCACTGCTAAGAAAGAGCTGATGAGGCGAGCCAAGGGGGGTTAGCTGTCACAGAGATCTTCTGATCCTGAACTGCAGTCTTCAATATCAAAAGGACAGAAAGTTTTAAGCTGTTACTTTCTGATCACAAGCAGGCAGGGTACACTGAGTAACAGACGAGGCGAGGAAGAAGAGAAATGATTTTCTTAAATAGATCACTGTCTGGGTATCCAAACTGATAACCAGAACAAACCATCACTTCAAGTAGTAACTCGACTGAAAACACACTCAGGAGCCCACAGAAATTTACTGAATCCCAGCTGGTACAAAGGCTCTATGTTCAGGGATCCTTTCAACAGGATAAAGCAGGCAGAACCATTCAATGAATGAAAATCTCTGATCCCAAAGAACCGCGGCTCCCAGGTAAACTCGGCACAGAGCAGGGCTTGCTCGCTCCATATAACCGCGGTGTTCAGGCAGCAGGGAACCCCGACAATTCCTGATCCCAGAAGAAATCTTGCAATACAAGACTGTGATCTGATCTCCTGGACAATTCTGCAGATGGCTGTTTTAGCCCCAGCAGAGTAGACATAGTTCCACTGAAAACAATTTCAGTTTTCCCTCTAAAACATATAGAATTCAGGAGTCCCAGACCACTACTGAAGAAGAAACAAGAGGGAGAAATAGGGATTCAAGGAATTACACAAGTTTGAAATTATCCATGGATAAGTCATGAAAGCAACTTTTTAAAGAACAAAAGCTTGGAGTATCTCATATATATGTGTGTGTCTGTGTGTGTATGTATATATATATGTATAAATATATATATGTACTTTTCTAAATGAGATGTGGCCTGAGTCACTGCTCTGAATATCTGAGGGTGGATTTCAGGAGTCTTCTTGGCTTCTGATATCCATTTCTACTATCACATCTAAAATGGCTCTTCCAAGCTACATGGTAAACTGAAAAAAAAGTAACTTCTGCTTCAGGTCTTCACCTGGCGGGACCACAGAATCCGTAACACACTAGCAGCATGTAAATCCCGTTTCTGTTAAGCACCAAAACCACTTCTATAGGGGAACTGTAATCGTAAGAGATACCTTTAGTCGTATACAGTATATGTGCGGAGCCCACCTTTTGGGCAGAAAAAATACCCCTCCAGCATTAGTTTAGATTAGGATACATCGGTTGGGAAAGTCCTGGCCAGGCTGCCAACAACACATTGTCTCTCACAGGCCCTTCCTGAAACGACGCCCTTCCTGCAAGCGCTCGCGAGGCCGCTCTCAGGACTGCTTGTTGCCGTGTATGAGAGGGATGACGTAGACCGAAATGTCGTCTCCGGAGCCCAGCCTGTCGTTGGAAATCCTCCAGCCGCGGTCCTTGAGCACGCCCCGGGCGCGCATCACCAGGTCCTGCGCCGCCAGCGTGTACCTGCGCGAGGGCAGAGCTCCGTGAGGCCGCGCCGCCCCTGCCGCCACCCGGCCCACGTCGCAGCCCCTGCCGCACCGAGGCGCCGCTCCGCTCCGCTCCGGGGAGAGGCGGCGGCAAGGAGGGCTCCGAGGCCCCGTGCTGGCTTCCACAAGGGCTGCTGGTCACAGGCCTCAGAACGCGTTAAACCTCATCAGGTTAAGGTTTCTAGGAAAATAAAAATCTGAAGAAAAAAAAAACCAAAACCAAAAAACAAACCACCACACAACCCGCCCCACAGAGAACCCAAAATAAAACCGCTTGCTTTTGAAAACAACACCTTCGTGGATCAAAACGCCTCTCGAATAAAAATAAACACGGTCTTGCTCACTTCAGAGACAAATTACTGCCGAGGAAATGATTTGAGCACAACAGGTAAAGCTAAAAATCAAATCCAAAATGCATTTTAAATGAAGTTGGTATACTGTCTGTTTGCCTTGAATGTAAGAATGATTTTTTAAGTCTCTTATTCTAAAACTGGAAAATGAAACATAGCCAGATTAACAAAGTCCACAGTCTTCACATTTATGAGTTCAACGGAAACGCTGTGAATGTGAGTTGTCAAGTGCTTAATTTAATGAAATACTCACCAGTAGTTTGAGGATGCTTCAAAACTCCCACAGCGTGGGGGGCTGAGGGGCACTGTGTTTACGAGAGTTATTTTCTGTCCCGAGAAACAGCAGACGCTGCTGGAGGGTGGGAGGGCGTCAGTGCTGCGGGTTGGTGCAGAGAGCGCTCGGCCCGGAGCGGCGCTTTGCAAGCTGGACTATTTCTACATAAGGCCTTATTCAATAATCCTTCCGATCCTAATGCTGTATTGACCAAAAATGTTCCCCCTTGTCGTTTTTCCTGCGCCTACTATATCAGCACAAATCTAGAAATTTCCTCAGAAAAAGAGCAACCTCATTATGGATAAACAACCTCTAACAAGCGTTTTTTCCTCATCAGTTCAACACCCGCCTGAGTTCTTTTCAATTTGGTTGGGTGGAGGCAAGCCTTTCTATAACTTGCCAATTAAAAATTAATTTAACATTTAAAAGATTCACAAGGAAAAGTATTGTGCCTGTGTGAGCTTTATTTAAAGCTTAAACATCAATCTCCACAGTGATGCAGGGCTCTACAAAGCCAAACACACAGGCGAAGGGAAGGCAAAGTGCCCTTGGCAACTAACAGAAGCCAAGAAGGACACAGAGGCTCTGCATTTTGGGACCCTCTTTTCTAGGGGAGACTCTCTGGCCAGAAATGGTCTGTCCAGATCTGAACTAAGAAAAATGGAGAGTCTTAACTCCACTGACCAGAAGCAGAGAGAAGGGTTTATTGAGTACCTAAGATTGTTTTAAACCCAGAAGTTTTAGAGAAGGAACTATTCAATGCTAATTTATGTCAAGAGAGACTTTTCACTCTCTGGGGATAACAGGAGAAAATAACAAATTGTTGTTATGTGCTATTTGTACAGTTTCGGTGCCCTAAATCAAACAACTCCTTTGAACCAGGAGCAAAAAGATTTATTCACTTTACTGGAGAGTTACCTTCACTGCAAATAAACCAACCACTATTTTACTATGTGTAAGCTTTGATGTTAATCCACGTGATGCTCTACAAAAGCAACACACCCCTCCTCCCAATGGTACTGAGAAAGTGGGAAAATTTCTAGTTGCATTAGTTTTGACACAAGATTTACTTATATTGATAAGAGAAGGGTCCAGCAGTCCTTTTGCACCAGGCAAGGCATGAACATGGGCACACGCTTGCACACCCTCTGCACTGGTGTTTGATCCCCTAGACCTGGAGGTGTAAGAGCAGGACATAACACGAAGCACTAACTGCACTGTCCTAAAACACGGTATGAAAATTTATTTTGTAAGCGGAGAAGAATCTCCAAACATAACTGCATACACACTTGCATCCTTCAGTATCCAAATCCTCAAATCAGATGCTGGGCTAAAGAACAGAAGGACCCCACAAAGCAGGCAAGAAAATAGAATATTTATTCACAGCATGTCTGATGTTGAAAGAATTCTGGCTAAGAACATTTTTTTTTTTTTTCCCAAGGATTTCTCAGCTATTGTCAGAATTTAAGAGAAGAAATCACCCATTATTCTGAGAGAAGAGAAAATTTCCCTTCCTCCTTTTTCCAATTAAGAACAGCTCCCCACATCTGAGGAGCGGAAAGGAGTAAGTACTGCACTTTATTGTGTAAAGGCTTTGCTGCTTAGTGGTTGCAAAGGACAGCGTTAAAAAAAGAAAAGTCTTAAATAAATCAGAATTTCCCTTGTAGACGGAATGTGAAATACACAGGGAAAACAGCACATTGAAGCTACAGAAAAGGAACAGGTGAAGGCGGCAGCAGCAACACAATGCCCTCTCCAGGTGCAGAGCTGACCTGGTCCCACCAACCATCACCCAAAGCCCCGGTAGCTCTGCAGGGCTGGGCAAACAGGGACCTGACTTTGCTCTCTTGCGCCTGGCGATGCCCCGGCACAGGCTACATGTGACTGGATCAACGTTTTTCTGTCCTAGTCCTGACAGGAAATAGCAATAGGAGAGTCCCAGGAGCTTTCAGGGGCCTACATCACACTATAAAATTATTCCTAATTCTAAAAGGATTGCTCCCTCAAACAGTTAATTATCTAGCATAATAACTAATTACTCTGCAGCCTAAAATATCCACAATCTCTCTCTCTCTCTCTTTTTTTCTTTTCTTTTTTTTTGTTAATATATGTTACTGTCAGGGTATGAGGAGGTTACTGTGTGAGACGGTCTGCTGCAACAGGGAAGTTCCTCAGAAGAACACATTACCAAACCCAAGAGGCAAGTCTCTTACCTCCTGTCAATTTCCCTAGATCCCTAGAAATTCCACCTTTCCAGTGAATCATCTCCCCAGAGTATGTCACCACAACCATCACTGAAATTCACATTTTGTGGGATAACATTTCTTTTAAACGTATCACACTGCTAATATTGCAAATAGGATCTTTCTTGTCAGCAGCTAGTGAAAGGAATGAACCCTGCTCCACAACCTGAGCTGCTCTGCTGCTGTAAATTCATTAGTTATACCTCATTTGAACCACTGTGAAGCAATTACGTGAAGCAATTACGTAAAACCCCTCACACAGTACTTTAAACCCTTTAAACGTTCTTTATAACAAAGCAGCAAGAGCAATTCCACAAAGGTAATTTTCATAAATATCACTGCAAACTGCACAAGAGACTGTTCTAATTACCTCTTGCAAGCTGGCATGAGAAATATCTTGCCAACGCTATTTGTAAGTCTCTAAATGACCTGGCACAAAGTTACTCAAAAGAACAAATTAATTTCCAGTTCAGATGTCCGTTCCTAGACCACTCGGTCAAGCACTATTAAACGTGTTTGTTCTAGCTCATCCTTCAGCAGCGCCAGTTCTGTACCCACACTGGTACAGGGACTAATCCCCCACAATTACTGGGTTATTAGACAGTAGGACAGCACAAATAAATGTATAACAAACAAAAACTGTTCTTCAGTGTCTTATTTTTTTTTGTCCATTGTAAAATATTCATAGAAATCACTTACCTAATGGACCAAGCAGAAAGAACTCCCATCCAAGCAGAAAGAACACATCCAACAGATGTGTTGGTTATCACCAACTTTGGAATGACTCAGCGGTCAAAACTCTTTTGAGAGTTTTGCTCCACATGGGCTATGGGAGAAGGAGTGTGTGGCTATGGCTGTAACCAGATGGACACACGCACCCCAACAGCATTAGCACCTAACAGGTAAGATAGATGGGAGGAAGCTGGGAACCTTTCCCAACTCATGGGTGAGAATGGGGACAGGGCAGAGATACTGGTTTTCACTAGGTACCTTTGCAGTAACAGATTCTGCAATTTCTTGCAGGGGAGTAGAAGTCAGAATAAAATCTGTTCAGACCAAAATGGTGAGCATTTCCATGGGATATGGAAAGTAGATGGTGTGGGTTATGGCCACCCTAATTTAATGGCCTATTAACATAGTACAGTGCTGAGATGACCCTCACCAATCGTGTCTGACCTCCTCACAGAGAGGAGGCAGAGAAAGTTTCACATCTTCCTGAAGGAGAGATGGTTCCAGCTGTCAGTTACACCACATGTCCTCTGCAGTGCGAGGAGGTCGGGAAGGTCAAAAAATTGCAGTTCCATCTTCACACTAACCCTCCATTCACCTGACAATCGGGCACTTGAGAAAAATGCTTCTAAGTGTCAGGATAAGGAAATACTGCCTGCAGTTCACTTTGGAGTGGCTGTCACAGTGTCCTTCCCTGCTGCTATCTGTCTTGCTTGCTGATGGAGAACGAGGCTGGTCCCAAGAAAACGGCCACTCACATACATTAAACACACAAGCGCTTGGGGACTGGGTTCCTTCTCACCCTCAGGAACTACTGCACCTGAACAAGCGCAGCTCGAGCTCCCACACAGCCCTGTGTGCTTCACTCAGCTAGAGGTGCCCCATGGCTTGTTTCTAAGCTCTATTTTCCCAGGCCAACTGGGGCTGCCCAAAAAGCTCCTTTCTCTGCTCCCAGCAAAGGAGGCAGGAGCCTGCATTCAGCAGCGGCAGGCACGTGGCTTTCCAAAGGGAAATCCCTGGAGAAGGATGACACTATTTCCACTTCCACAGCCCTTCCTTTTACAAGCAAGGGCCTACTGATCTCTAGTGTAATACTTCAATTCACAAGCACACGAAATACAGCAGCAGGCTGATGGTCTCAACCACGGAAGACACTGCTCTACTTAGTCCTTGGGGAATTTTTATTCACTCAACAAAAGAAGAAACTTAGGACACAACTGTGGAATGAAACTGAGTCAAACTAAATGAAACAGAAATAAACTTCCCATCTAATCTGTGCATGGAATACCACTACATCTTCTATCTAATTTGTCACTGAATCTGTCCTGTTGCTGGTAGGCATTGGGTGCTCACTTTTGAAGATGGGTTTACAAGTTGCAGCATGATCAGAAACGCATGGGAACCACGCTGTGTAGTGCATATACAGAGACACGCTGATAATAACCTAGAAAGAAAACAATCTTCAGTGTAAAATGACTATCCAGAGGAGACTTAAGTGGAAACCAGTGACTGCTGGAGAGAGAGACCTGCTGCCATGTTCTTTTAAGACTTCATTCTCCTACAGTTTCCACATGACCTTGTACAGCAAACAAAATAGATACTATACAGAGATGCTGTGACACCCACCTTTTCTTCTATCAGGTGGGAAATCCTGATGAAAAACATAACAACCCTTTGCTTTAGAGGCACTATCCAAGTTATAAAAACATCTTCTTCTAAGTGCTATTTACTGAGTGTTTTTCTTGTCACAGTGCCTTCTACAAAAATACATTATCAAAAAGCACTCTCACTTTCATGGAGAGCTAAAAACATCAAGGAAAAGCACAAACCTGTGAGGATCATCGGGGTCACAGTTTGGTAGAAAATTAGTGACAGCTTCTGCCACTTCTTCATTTAATAGCACATCCCAGAGTCCATCAGTAGCTAGGATGAGAACATCGTCTGGCCCGTGCTCATACTGCAGGAGGTCATAGACTCTCACCTGAAACCAAAAAACAAGAAGCATCCATGAAGGTGGGAACCACCCAACCTGTTTGTGAAAAGCTGCTGAGTTCGGCTCCAGGTTCAAACCGGAAATACCTGGGGGTTGGTCTCCGCTTTATCCTTGGGCTGGACACGGCTCGGCAGGGGCCAGGGGACACGTCAGTGTCAGTGTTCGCCTGCTCGTCTCGGCCAGGGCCCTTGAGCGCTCCACGGAGCAGCTGCAGGGCATTGTGCTGGCTGCTCTCAGCGACCACCAGAGCAATCCCTCCGACCCCAGCCCTGATGGGGCGTGGGAAGCTCTTCCTTATCAGTGGCAGGGCTAGTCACATGGAAGCTGAACTATTTATTTGATGAGTCTTTGATATCTTAAAATGAAATATGCACAAATAATTGCTTTTACTATTTTTCCAGATCCTACTAACCGTGGCCAATGAATTGCATATGCTCTGCAATGCCATAACAGCCGGTATCTCATTTACTTTTCTAGAACTGATGCAGACCCTGTACTTAACGTATTATGTCTGAACAAGTGAGTAGTTCCACAAAATGGGGAAGAATTGTTTACTCTTTCATTTATGTGTACCTGTAAGGATATCAGTGGGCAGGGACCAACTCAAATGACTTCTCTGCAAACCTGTCCTTAGGTGACCTCCCCAGCCCATAACCAGATGAGGAGGCTAAAGCCTGGACTAGAGGGTGGCAGGCACGAAGGTGCTGCGAGGTCATCATTCCAGTCTCAAGATGAGCAAAGCTCATTGTAAGCATTTTAAAATGAGTCCTGGTTTGGACAGATTTCTTTCTCTAGCACAGGACATCTTTCAGCAGAGGAACTGCCAGCTCCTTCAGTGCCTAAGTCAAGCGTGGAGCACCTTTGGGGAGTGCTCACCACCATCCATCAGTCTAATCTAATTAATTGGCGTTTGCATGTTTGCCACATTTCAACAAGTGCAGTATGAAAGCAGTGCCACCAGGCACGGCTGGCAGCTGAGTGCCGTCTCAGCCTCCCCTCCTGGCGCTCCTTCCCCTCAGGAGCCACGGAGCGGGAAATGCACATTAAATGCCCAAACCTTTTAATGTAATTATGATTTTATGGGACGTCAACCAGTACAGGAGAAACCATCGTCGAGATCTCACTGCTAATCCTCACTGTTCAGCCTTCACTCAGAAGCGTAGGGGGTCATTTGTAAATCATAACCCTCACTTCATTACCTAAGGTGGTGGCTGAACAAGGTCTTTGAAGAGCATTAAAGTCAAGGCAAGATATTCTCTTCATTAAAGCACATTCTCCTCATTCAGGTTGAGTGGAAATGATATTCCAGAAATGATTTCTGTATGCAGTACAGATCTCATCTCAAGCCCATTCCAGGAGCTGTCGTAGCCCCCATCTCGCAGAATTTAATTGAGCCAATAGCAGTCATTAGTTTCAACTTAGATACCACCAGGACAAGCTGGCCAGCACAGCAATCCAGACCGTGTGTTTCGTTCAGATCTCTTGGGTAAAGGCAAATCTCTCAGAGAGCACCACTCTCCAGCTGCTCAAGTGGATACGCTCAAGTATCCACTTAGCAGCCCACGTCTCATATGAATAACCAAGCTTCTAACACTGGCAGGAAGAAACAACACATCTACCACAGCTTTCCCACTCATAGAAAGTGCTTATTAAACCAAGAAAGAATTTTTTTTTTTTCAGTATGTACGTGTGGGTAACCTCTGAACAAGGTAATTATTTCCTAGAAGGAAAATCCTTGTGAGCCACGTGCCTCCAGAAAGGTGTGCCCATGAAAGGGAATATCAGGCAACTGGAGATGTGCAGGGAAGTGCCAAGCAGTAAGGGATGCTTGGCTGCTACCAAAGTCGAGGTGCTTTGGTTCCTCAACAGAGTCCTGAGGTTACAGAAAACAAGCGTGGGTCAACATTAGCCAAGATCGTTGTAGGCAAGCAGCCGTCAGCACGTACGACATGATGGTCACCGAAACGAAGCTTCGTCTCCATTGCCTTTTTTTTTTGCAGTAGAAAAACATTAGGACAGTATCCAAACCCGCAAAATACTTAAGGGAAGATAAAATTCTTTCTTTCTTTCATCCGATTTCTAGAATACCACTGCAGGTATCTCCTGCTGACACAGATGAGTTGATTTAGAGCTGGGCTGCCCAGGTGCAGAAACAAGGCTGTTTCCACCCTTCGCTTCCCTGCTGGCAGCTTTGCTCTGATTCTCACTCCTCATGGAAGACGACCAGTGACTTTGGAGACGCGCAGGCTGCCCAGGACATGAAACAGACGCCCAGACCCGTGGGTCTCACCAAACACACACCCCACACTCCCAAACGCTCCGCAACATCCTAGAGCGTGGGCTCAACACCTCATGCACACAGAAGGCGAGGGACTAGGTGCTAGGCCACCATTCTGGAAAGCAGAGAAGAGATCCCTGGAGTTCCTCAGCACTGTGCAAATTCTGTGTGGTTGAAAGCAGCTCACAGCCTCTGCTGTGCAGAGGGCCAGCCTTCCCAGCTATCGCTCTTCCCCTCAGCTGCACTTCAGGAAATGAAACCACAGACCGGCTTGAACAATGCTTTCTCCATGACACAGTTGGCCCAAGCCCGCCCGCACGGCAAAGCGGAATGCAGCCCCACTAATGCAGAGAAGGGCTGACCGGTAGGGGCTGCCTTAACTCGCGATGCACCCCTGACAGATCTTCTAGTAGGTCCTTTGGGAATTCTGAACCCCCACCATGGCTCATTCCTTCGGCAGCCACAACCAGTCCCGATGGTGCTCCACCGAGTTCGCATCCTTGGCCTCTGGCTCCCTGGGCTGTGAGCGCTCTGCTCTCTGCAAGACTTGCCAGCAGTGCCCCTGAGCTTTCCAGCCCCAATTTTACTGCTGTGACAAGGGTTCTCCCTCTAACTCCTCTCTGAAGCATCAGGACATCCCTCGGAAGCTCCTAGTCCGCTCGCCACATGTGAGTCACCGTCTTGCTTGACGTGGAGCAGCTGACCTGTTATCCAGCTAAATGGGACTCTTAATACCCAGCAAACATAAAAAGCTGACCATAAGGAAGCAGCATCACGAGTAGCATGAACGCCTGTGACCACAACAGTTGGGCTGAAGTAATTTTTATGCTGCCTGACTCCTAGAGAGCTCCGCTGAGGTTCACGGCAGGTCCGCCCCACTGCAGCCCACGGTGACACGCAGTCTCTCTCCAAACATGCACGCTGCAGTCTGTCACACAACACGCCTTCAGTACAGATGTTTGTTTTTAACACTGCTCACCTAGAAACACTTAGGAGTGCAGAGAAGAACACTCTGGCCAAGCAAAACAATGAACAGGTGGGTCAGGTTTGCATTTACATTTCAAATGGGTCCCCCACCCAACAAAACCTGCTGTGGGCTTGGGAGAAGGAGCCCATGAGCTCTGTGGAGGCGCTGGGGCCTCCACAGGCCCCAGCGCATTTTGTTTTCAAAAGGGAGCCAAGATGAGTCCCTGTGGCTCGAGAACCGCCGTGAGGCTGCCAGACATCTGAGGTGCTTCCCAAGAGCCCGTTGTGGGGGGACTGAAGCCAAACCACCCCCAGCAGCATTCTGCATTCGGCCGCCTGCACTGTGCATCAGCCCAGCTACTGCCATAAATTAAAGCCTTTCTTAATTGTATTGGCCCTTTTTATGTGCAGCATTATCCGACACAGCTTCCCTGGCAAATGAGGAGATCTTTCAATACCACCCTCCAAGTAATTTATATGTAAATAATAAAAAGCGGGTCCCAACACCGCTCCCTGCAGCACTCACCAATTAATCTCCTTTTAGCTTTTTACTGCCACCCTTTGTTTCCTGCCCTTTAGCCAATTTCCAGCAGACTGTGCCAACTTTCCACTTACCCTATGGTTTCATATCTCTCATATTAATAACCTGTGATGCAGAACAGTTTCTCAGATGTTTTCTGAGAAATCAAAGTGCTCCTGCAGGACCATCTACTACATTTCTTTTAATTCTCTGGGAGACTAATCCTGAAGGGACTCAAGCTAGGAAAGCATGATGTTTACTTCCTGAAACTACCTTGAGTTCCTCTGAGCAAACGGTGCTTCTTGAAGTGTTTGCCTTGTTTCTTCAAACATCGTAATTCCTACAGATTTCTCCAGAAGGCAGATGTGAATCTAAAATGTTTTCCTTTGACATATTTGTGAAGTTGTCAGAAAGATTCCACTAACACATACTGAAAGGGGAAAAATTCTCCGCAGTTGCTTTATCATCACTGACTCTGATGACTGACTTTGTGTTTATCACTGGCAAAGGCCAAATTCTGCTGTCAGAGCCACACTTCTCCCACCAAACGGCTGAATTGCTATTTGAAAAATTTTAAGATGAAATTTTGCTTTTCATCTGCAACAAGAAGGCCCTTGCCGAGTTTTAAAAGGCAGAATTTCCTGCTGAAAGCTTTCAAATGAACTGTTCCATTATGAAAAATAAATATTTAATTCCATGCCAGAGAGTCTCAGCCATGGCTTTGCCTGCTTTGTGCTATTCCAGTTCATTATAAAAGGCTCAATTCTCTAGAGCTCACCAACCTGCAAAAGTCCTCCAAATCTGGTCTCGTAACAGCTGAGCCACTGAATCCTGATTACATTTGTCAGTCTTGGCTACATGACTTCTCCTCCCATAGCCTGGCACCCTGTCAAAGTACAATTTTATACCATTCTCAAATTACTTTTATCCCTCTTTGTGGATGTGGCCACAGAGATGCTAACCTCCCTTCAGACACATTTTGATGGGTACTGTATGCCCGGGTTTTGTTTTGCTGGAAGTGAAATATTCTGAAAACCCACCACATTGCCCAACCTGGGGAAGGACACTGTAATTATGGCACAGAAATGGGAGCCAGAGGACTTGGATTTGCTCTCTGTCACGACTTGCTGTGCAGCCCAATTTCCTGCGCCTCCCCTTTCAGGTCTGGAAACCAGACATTGTGCTTCCTTGTGCTTTATATAAACAATCCAAAACCCACTGCTAGAGAAGGGCCAAATATGATGGCTGCTTGACACCACTGCGCTTGCTTCCAAGCTTTCCAGATGGCAGGATAAAGACATCGCTCCTTCCTTCGGGATTGTGTGCAAGGTGCACTGTCCACATGGGGACAGAGCACGGGAGAGAAGAACATCAGAGAAAAAGCACTAGGATCTCTCTGGGAGGAGAGGTAGAGGTGGTTAAGAAAGGGAGGTGCCATGGAAAGCAAACTGGAGCATTATGTTACTGCCTAATAAAACTCAGGTTTGTTTTAGCCAATGTCTCTAAATCGAGGTGGCTGCTTCTCTGTCTTTCCTGCTCCTGCTCATTATCTTTCTGCTAGATTTAGCTGTGAAAGGAATATGGAAACAAAGCCACTTTTTTGTTTCCCTTTTATGAAGCAGTTAAGAGATCCTGCAACGTGGATAGCATATGAACTGGATGTCATATTCCAGAATTTGAACGCAGGTACACAAATCAGGAAAGCCCACGAGAACCTTTGGTTTACACACGGAGACAAATCCTGCAGCAGCAATTGGCAGGGATGATACTGCTGCAATACAGTGCGGCAGCTATTAACCACTCCAGAAACATGAGGTCTCAGCGTGCCAGAAAGAAAAATAAATAGGCAGAACTGCATCATTACACTGGCACTAGGCATATCCATCATGGTGATGAGGGCAGAGCTGCTGATTGCCTGGCTGCGGAGAACAGGAGCAGGTCCCAAGTGAGGGATACCATACAATTAAAGTGGGGAGAGTGAAGCTACCAGACTGACAGCAAGGAAAAGCAAAGGAAAGGGCTGTGTCCGGATCTCCTCTATCTCTTTGGGACCAGAATCTCTCAGCACCTCCCCCCTCTCCTTTTCTTTCAAGTAAAGTCTCACAGACGCCCCAGCAAGGTCAGTTCAGTAATTTGGTGTCTTCCCAGCCGCGTTATATCATTTGTGTATTTGCATTCTCACACTGTGTCCAGCAAGCAAGCAAGCTCAAGGCCAGATCCCATGGTTAAAACACAGTTCAAGCGTGGTTAAAGCAAGCACCAGAAAGCCACTCAGCAGCGAAACCAGCGGCATCTGGTGCATGGCAGCAAAGTCTGACTGGAAGGAGTTTTGTCTTTTTGTGCTCTCAAAGGCTTAATATTTTACGGAAAATGTGTGTAATCTGTTCCTTGGTGTAGGAAGAGGAATATAATAAGAAAGAAAGGGGGGAAAAAAAGAGAGGTTTGCATGTTTCTTGATAAACAAGAGTGCTCAAAGCCCTCTAACAAACCTTTACATTCTGGGCCTCTCCTGATAGATAGCTCTCTTACAAAATGCTTCAGTTCCTTGCAAAGTCTTTGGTGTTCAAACACTGAATATGTTTGCAGCAAGACAAGTCACAATGATGGAGGGATTTAAAACGATAGCTCCCAAACAGCTGAGTAGCAGGGTCACTACCACCAACATAAATACCGTGCCAGCCTCTCTTTGCCTTATCCTTTGGGAATCCATACTGCTATTTCTGCCATTATTTGCATATCACATAAAATCACCATGCAGATTTACAAACTGTGTCTGGAAGTGAAGGGGTAGCCAGCTGGAAGCAGCAAGCTCTCTTCCAACGTGCTGTCGGGGTTTGCCTAGTTAGCAGCTATCTGATGCCCTCTGGCTAGGGCAGGTTCATGCCACCACGGAAGACACACAACACGAAAGCATCTAGTTCTCCTCCCTTACATGAGGTTCATGTCAGCTTCTGCGAAGGCCCTGGGACCCAGGCCTAAAAGCAAATGGGAGCACGTGGAGGTGAGGAGAGAGCAGCCTGGAGCACACTGCTTGTGGCTGCAGGATAACTGGACACAAGTGGAGAAGAGGTATCCAGTACCGAGCAGCCGGAGGAACTTCTGCCATGAAGTGCAGAGAGTGAACGGGCATCACTGCTCTGACAGGGTTGGGGAGAAACCACAGGTAGGGCACGTGACTAGGCAATTTATAACATTTCTGCTCTCACTTATATCAATAACATTCAGCTTCTGTGTTACAGAAACCTTTGGGAAGGGTGGCAGTTTTCCTGGATGAGGCCAGAATAGGAACAGAGTTGCATTTAGGATGATGGAAAAAGGGACAGTTAATGTATTTTTTTTTCCATTCCCACAAGGAGATAGTTGAAGCCGGATTGTTTTACCTCAGGAGACGAGGACAGGAAAGGTTTGATGTAGATATTGGAGTCATGCACCTTCAGGTCATGGTCTCCCAGTCCTCGGGTCACCCCAATTGTTGCCATGACCCGAGCCTGGAAGAAGAGAAAAACAATGGGATCAAATAAGGTTCCGTGCAGTATGCCAACAGGGAAAGAGAAAGAACAGCCCCATTCTGTAACTACTATCAATGGGGACAAATTACCTTTCTATTCTCCTGGAAACTCTGGAGTTAACATAGGTAACTAAGTTTTAATACTCACATCTACATTTCTGTGGTTATTATAAGCTTTACATTTGCCCACATCCCAGTGTGTCCCTGCACCACTTAGACTGCAACCCTCCTAAAAGGCCCAGGAGGCCTAATCCAGCCCCCTGGCTGTCCCATGCCAATACATTATTCTATCAGTAGGAAATAAATAGGTTAAAAAAAGAGAGGAGCTTAATTAGATAATTAAGCACGCAGAGGAGGGTGCCACTGCATCAGTGGATCTCATACAGAGCAGGAACTATGTGGAATTGATAAAAAGCAGGTCTGCTGTGACCTCAGATCCACCATTGCCTTTCCCTGCATCTCTCTCTGCAGCACTAGCAATTTTCCCAGAGGTGCCAGGCTTTTTCACAGACACCCCTCCCACAAGCCACCAGCAGACTCCCTCACGGGGACCCCAAATCTCTGCTCTTTGAGTGCCGCTGCAGCAGCTTCGACCAGGACAGCTCATTGCACCAAGAGCAGGCAATGACTGACCCAAAATTACACTGCCTGCTAAATCTTAGCTCCATGAGACAAGAAGAAAGTAAATTAAAAAGATGTCCATGAAACATTTTGGAAATAATTATAAATGTAACCAAATTTAGAGATAAGCTGCAGGTTTGAATGTTCAAAACTTAGACCAGTTTTGAAGAGTGTGTGTTTCTGCATTAAGATAAGACCCTAGTGCAGCAGGGGATCACAATTCAGAAACACTGCTGTGTGCACAGCAGCATCTGCAAACCGACCCCGCCATGTCCTCATATTGATCCTACTGCTGTATCCAACTAAGTCTGCTGGGATCAGCACTAATAATCTCCCCTTCTTAATCATGGAACTGGAGACAAAGTGTACCCGAATGCAATGGTTCTTTTTTCTCTTTTAAGAAAAGCTATCAACACACATCACATCACAAGATTCAACAGCAAGTTCATGCACCCTAGCTAAAGAAGATATGCTTGAGGGGTATTATATTTCCCAAACCCCACCCTGATCCTGCTCCTTCCTAAATTAGTGGAGTTTTTTTCTTTTTTTTTTCCTTAATCTCAGATCTCTGTGATGAAGTGTTATTAGATACCTTCCTGCTTTGCTCAGCAAACACAAGCATACATTCATCCAGCCTTAGTTATATTTTATAATCAAACTAGGAACATCTTAGATCACTTATTTAAGGTGGTTCCGTTGTACCCTAACCCTCTACAGTGAAACTGAACCAAAAGCAGCCTGAACAGTGAACGACTATGTTTACCACAAAACTTCTTTTTAAGGTCTCGAGCTTCTCTCCTCCCCCACCTACCCCAGACACGAGATTGATTCATGACAGACACAAGATATTCTTTCAAGCTGTCAAAATGATAAAATAAAGAGATACTGAGTGGAAAACAGTGGATGGCCACAGGCTAAACGGAGTGGTAAACAGCTCAGAAATCTTCCTCGCTTTGGTCTGCGGAAAACAAACGTGCCCACCTTCTTGCCTTCTCCATATATAAGAGGAAACTTCAAGTCGTCTTCCTCAATGGTTTTGTATGCCCTGTGGGGGGAATAAACAACACTTTCAGAGCTTGCACTCAATTAGTGACCCAGTGCCCTGAAACAGGTGCTTTTTTTTATCGTTATTTTTTCCTAAGGACTCTGCCATTGAACCAAGACATCAGTTCCTTCACCTGCAGAAATTTTCCCTAAAGATATGTGCCATTTGACCAGAAGGAAAAGTGAACATCAAGAAGTATCCAACACGCCCACCTGCTCTGATTTCTTACAAGAAAAAGAGAGGTGAATTGGAATAGCATCCTAACAGGGGAGATACTGTTGGCTATGGCAGCAGCTCTACCATAATTCAGTGCCGTAACTCCCCTCCCAGTGACTAAATTCACGCTGTTAATCCACAGCGGGGCAGGACAACCGGACGCAAGCGCAGCCCAAGTGCGCAGCAGCTCTCACCTCTCCGACCCGACGCCAGCTCCAGGCGGTGCAGAGCTGCAGGAGGGCAGTCAGTGCCCATCTGACCTCTGCTGCCACGTTCAAGGTTGCCAGGGATTTTACATTTCGCAGCAGCTTTCCAGCAGCTGCGACAGCAGAAGTAAGTGCTCGTGCTCCCATTCCAATTAGCGCGTGCCTGCGCACACTGCCTTTTACTCACCCAGCTGCTGACACTGATGGGGTGAGAAGGGGGCAATTTTGCCAGCAAGGGGGGAAATAAATAGATGCCTGACACTCTCACAGATGCAGAGAGTTCTTTAGTTTGGTGCAGCATGCGCTGGAACCCAAGAGCTGGGGACTCCCAGGGCTGGAGGACGTCACCCGGAGCCAGGCTGAGCTCCTGGGAACAGCACTTGATTGGGTTCGAGCAACGTTGACACAAACCAGCAGGAAATTAAAAATTAAGGGTGAAATCCTATATTGTAATTGAACTTCTCCCCCCTGCCGCTTCCCTGAAATACAGCATAGGCCTGGGATCAATAAGGGTGTTGTTTTACATGGCTATATAGGCTGCATCCTCCAGGCACCACACGGTGAGCCCCCAGCTTGGGGACAGTGCACAGATGGCAAATTTAAGTGCTGCCTTTACACTTGCCAGGAATCACAGGTACGGTCCACATCCGTGGCTGGGGGTGGGAGAGGGAAGGAAATAACCCAAAATCCCCAGAAGAAACAGCCGTGAGGGACTCCACACCTCCTGTTCTGCGAAGCATTGCATGTGTGAATCCCCAAAGAGGAACCAGGACAGATTTCCAAAGAGGCAATGGATGCTTCTTGGGATACCACAGTCAAGAAAATTTACACATTTTCTACACAGATTTCACAGATTTGGCAAATATGTTTTGGGGATCTCTACTAGGGACAAGAAGGAGAAGGCACTTAAATGGCATTTTTGTAGCAGGGGAAGGGACAACAGGTCAGTTTTAACAGAAAAAGAGGGGAGGGGAAGGGATGGGACAGGAGGGGAGGAGAGCCACAGACCATTACACACAGCCAGTAAAATAAAACTTCCTCAATGTTTAAACCTCAAAATCGCATTTTGTTGGGAAGGGTGAGTCAGCAAGGGGTTTTGCCCTTGTCCCTTCCTTTATTTCCAGCAGAGAACAGTGAATGTCTCCGCCTCGCTCACCGGCTTGGATACCCGCGCTTGAAGATGGCTCCATTTTACCACAGCTCCATTATTTCTACCACGGCTTCATTGCACCTCCAGCTAGGGTGGGCCAAAGCTCCCAGCTGGTCCTGCAGCACAGGAGCCTCGTGAATGCCCCCAGCAGCCTGAGCAGTTCCCTTCGCACGGAGCCAGTCGCACTCGGACTCCAGGAAGAACGATGTCAGTCGAGTCCATGTAGGGCACCAGAGTCAAACGACTAATCCAACCACAAAGCCAACAAGACACAATTCCTACAGGATTTTCAGGCTGCTATACATATTTATTACAAACAGCTAACAAGACTAAGCTAGTGTGGCTAACTGTCTGCAAAAGCCACTTCAAAGCAATAGATGAGGCTGATCTTTAGCCGTGGATTAGATTAGCTGCAAGGTAATTAAAAAAAAAACTTGAGAGACCAAGGCTCGCGTTTTACACTGTTCTGTAAGTAGCCAGAAATGAAGATTTAGTTTTCTTCCCTCCTCACCATTTCATATAGAGCACCCTCACACTGACTGTGCTCTAAGAGGAAGCGGGGGAAGAAACATGGGTCTGTTTGGCCAGATGCCCTTCCTGAGAATGGTGCCCACAGCTGCATCTCAGCATCTCCCATGGAGCCACCCAGGGATCATCTTCCATGCGGCCATCAAACTGTGACACTCGGGCGCGGGGACGCTGCGAGAGGCCACGCTGCAGGAGATGAAGCTAACTTGTTTCTGCAGGAGCCCGGCGCGGCTTGGGCCTTCTCGAGCTACGTGACTAAGTGAGCAAGGCCCAGGGGGCTACAGTGATTTGTTTTGTAGTTGCTCCATGAATTGCCTCTTGGGCTCAGAACTTGGGTGTCAAGACTCATCTCAAACATACTTTGTTGTTGTTGTTGGCATTGCTATTGCCTAAAAAGAAATATCCAGCAGCTGAGAAACAATGCTTACAACTCTAGCTGCAGCAGTGGAAACAGCACAGATGCACTGAAGAGCAACTTGAGACCCTCTAGAAAAGCACCTAGGTCCTACATTACTAGTAAAAAGGAATTAATAATATATGAGTGTGTGGTTTCCTGCAGGAGAATGATGGAGGACAGCTTTTCAGCTAGCAGCTCTGCAACTGCACTGGGGAGAAGGAAGGAAGGAAGCTATGAAGTCCCTTTTGATTTATGCTGTGCAAAACCTCCTGTACTCCATGCGCATATTTATTTCACAACCTCCTGGGCTATTTCGCTTGACTTTAAGTAATAAAGTTGCATTTATACCTTCCTGTGCTGTTTGGAGAGACAATGCACTGTATATAAAGATATAATATGGCAATCGGTATATCAAACACAGACATATGAAGAACCTGAGGGGGTTGCTTTCTCTGAATGCTGATCCAGCCTTATTCAGATACCCATGTCATTCAGTCTAGTTCTCTCTTGCAACAAATACAGACACAGGGCTGCAATCCTTCACCCTCCTCTTCCTCACTGGCATCCCTGAAGAACTCAGTGGTCACCAGGATGTGCCAAGAAAAGTCATAAGGAGAAGGCTACACTGCTGCTTGCTGCTCTCAGAGAGCCTAAAACCTGTCAGTGTTTCTGCCACGTAAACCTCTGTTCTTCCCAAATGGAAAAAATGAGGGGAGGGAGAAACAGAGTTTGAGAGAGATGGGAACAGAGAAGGCAAGTTTGTGCCCAGCAAGATCTGGCTGCATTTTTTTTTTCATTTAAGTTCATTGCTTCTTTTCATTTAAAAAGATTTATGAACGGCTAGTGCTGTCCAAAAATACTGAACTAGGGTTTGACATATGTACCACCCACAAAGTTACATTTGGACTCAGGACCAACATTTTGGAAAACTGGGCCAAATCGCACCAGGAGCCAAAAGAGATGTCAAAATGAAAGAACTAGCACTGAGATGATGTTACTCATATGGTAATTGGAATCTGTTCTAAATAGACAGATAGATATATATATATATATATATATATATATATATATATATACACACACACACCCTGGGAAGCTACTAAATGCACATGGTAATCTATGGATCAAATATCCCATGGCACCTACAGTCACTAGTAATGCTTAATGAAACATCCTTTAAGTAAAAGATTGTCAAAGTTACCTGCAATTTTCTGGGTGCTGAGCTTAAAAGGTTGGTCAGCTCCCAAATACAGATTTCACAGCCAAAATTCTAAATAATCTTCCATATGTGGTAAGCACTCTCCTGCTGTATAATTTGTTCTTAAAACTGCCCATATTAAAGTACACACAAATTCATGCAAGAGTAGAAGCTGTTGTAGAAAACAATCACAAACCAAAACATTACATTGAGTTTGCTTTTACAGTGAATGATGCAGGTTTGCTGTTAATGAAAGGTATTGTACTGGCATCCCCAGGCACAACAGATGGTAGCGAAAACACAACCTATCCTGCTCTGAAAGACTTGGTGTGTGACCGACAGGGAAATCCAGCCTGGTGCCCACTGCCTTTCTGCAGCACTTGGCTTTGGAAAGTTTGTCTGTATTTCACATCTATCCTAGTGACACCTGGCAAGGAACTGAGAATTACACCTGAATTACAACAGAAGTGTCAGAGGGCTTTAGCTTGAAGCACAACCTGCTTGAAGCACAGAGAAAAAGCACCACAGCTTCAGAAATGTCCAGCTTATATTGAATAGAAGGCTTTGAGACAGCTTGGTGGACATGGGATTTTTTATTTCTGGCACTACTTTTTTACTAACTCTATAAAAGTATCCATCGAGCCACCCTCCACTCAACACTTCTTGGTCCTACTAGTAGAAGACCAGATTTTAACTCTTAAACAACACAAAACTTGCTAGAAAAGAAGGAATTCCTCAAGAAAACAATGGATTGGAATGAATCTTTTGTTTAACAAGGCTTAAATCACCAACCTAAAAGGGACTGGCTATCTCTACTGTCTACTGAACTACATACAAAGCAAAGAGAGCAAGCACACGAAGCAGGTTTTCCAAGAGGAGCAAGGATTCGGAACACAGGCTAGGCACAGAGCCACTGAAAATTATGCAATGTGCATCTTGAGCCAGCCACAATTCTTTGAATGTCCTTATACAAATGCGCTTTTGCAGAGTCAGGATCCTTTAAGCCACGCGCTACTGACATTACGTATGCTCTGGACAGGTTAGCTGCCACGTCTCAGGGCCTCAATTTCTTGCCTCTTTCATTCATCTGATGCACAGTTCAAGGAGGCAAAGTTAAGACAGACAAATAAAATAAAAGCACACCAGCCATACCAACATTTGTTAAAGAAAGGGTGACAGCAAAAACACATGTATTGAAGGAGACAGAAGCATGTGTGCATATGCAAAAAAGAACAAGAAAACCCCATCTCTAATAGCATATCCTTCACATAAAAGGAAGAATATGCAATTCTTGAAATATCCCTTTCCCCACAAAAGGCAGAACCCCCTCCTTCTGAACATGAAAGTGCAAAATACTTTATTTTAAAATTACTAGTTCTGTCTCTATGGACAGCTTAGCCTACCTCCGGATTAGAAATGTATATATATGTATAAAAATAAAATTTATATACAATTTCTGACTACTCAATTCAGAGCAGTCCTTGAGCTCTGGACCTGCTGGCAGCCCACATCGTGCTGCACAGCTCTAATGCCAAGGTTCTTAGCCAGGGATGGGCAAATCAGGAGAAAAAATGTCACTGGGTTTCCTTACAAGCATCTTAGCTTGCTGGCTTTGTGCTCACAACAGCACATGAACACCGCCAGTTCTTCAGCTCGCCTCACTCACAACATGGGACTGAAACAGGGATCATGTGGGAGGAAGGAGATGGGTGTTAAGGAATGAATGCTCCAAGGAAATGTCCCTACAGTGTTGGATGGGGCAGGGGGCAAGCAACAGCTCACCCTCCCGCCACAGGGCTGGAAACTCCTCCGAGGGGCAAGTGGCCTTCCCTCCGCTGGGAGCAGAGCCGTAAGTCAATCTCTGGTGGCATCAGAAAGAAAGAGGATTTCCTAGGGAACCAGCAGAAGCCATGCAGAACTTGCATGACTTGGAAAAGCCAGGGAAAGGGTCTGGACTAGGAAGCAGAAATGGGAGAAGCGACTTCACCTCACCAGGCGAGAGACTTGCTGCAATTTAAGATGCCTCATAAGCATATTGGAGTCTTTCCTTTGCAACCACCACATTCCAGCTTAGCTCCTGGCCAACAAAAGCAGCCTGGAGCTCTGGGGTGTCCATGCCTGTGCGGCACATGTGAGCGGGAGGCCAGGCAGTGCTCCGCAGCACAGCCACGTAGGGCCACCACTGGGACAGACTGCTCGCGCTCACTTGACCATGTGGCCCCAGTGAGGCCATTTCTGAGGAGCTTTCCTCTGCTCTTCTCCTCTGTCACAGCAAAAAGTTACTTTTTTTTTTCTTTCTTTTTATCCTGCCCGTAGGACACCAGCTCAGCTCCCGTGGCACGTGTGCGCTTGGGGAAAACAGAGCCATCCATCAGTGTCAGGAGCGGCGCCGTGCGCAGCGGGTCAGCTCCCGTCTCCTGCTGTCCCTGCAGCCACGGCGGCAGATCGGGGAGATCCGCACAACCCGCATATCACTGAGAGCCATTCACCTCCGCGGGACTGGGCCTCGGCCGTGCAGCCGGCAGGCGAGAGGCGCCCCGGCCGCCCGTGCCCCGGCCTCGACGCGTTACCTCCCGACGAGAGCGGGGCAAGCGGCACAGCTCGGGGCTGCTGAGCCCGCCGAGCCCCCTCTCCGCTCCCTCTGCCAAGGCCTAATGTTGCCGAGGTGGCTCAGAATCATTAAATTATGAAAATGGAAGTTGCTGGGAGGAAATTAATACCAGGCATGGCTGGGGAAAAGGCTGCTTTCTTGTGAAGTAATTATGAAATTAAAATTTGATCTCTCCCCGGCGACTGCACAAAGGATGCGGCTGAGGTCTCAAACACAACAAGGCAGCCAGGTTCTCAACAGAAGAGGCACAGAAGGTTGCACCGGACCAAAAAAGCTCAATTAAAAATGGAGTGGGGGGGAAGAAGATGACTTTTTGTGAATTACATGAATTTGGCTAAAAGGTGTAATCAAGCAGGTTATGGCACAGGGTTTGCAGGCTTCCAATTACTTTTTACAAGTTGGAATCAAGCTGTTAGGAAATGCAGCTTATCTGAATAAGACTAATAATGCTAAGCTAATTAGACCCACTGGCATTAGCCGGCAGATAAATCCAGGCCGAAAAGAGGGACACTGTCACTTTAAATACTGCCCTGGGATCCGCAGAAAAGCTAATGAGGAGTGTCAGCCGGGGCTGTTTTATTAGGTGGTTCTCCAGAGGATATAGCCTGGGGTTTCTGCAGCAGGGCTTCTGCGCTTGATTCAATAAATCAATTTATACAAAGCGGGGGGTGCGGCGCGGCGCCTGCGCCGTCCCGCGCTCGGGCACCTCTCAGTCTGCTCGAGCTACCTGGATGCGCTGCCAAAGGACACCGGGCAGACGGGGAAGGAGGAGAGAGGGCCACATGCACGGGACTTGTCCAAATCAGCTCATGCGTTACCAAGCACAACGTTCATGTTGGCGCTGATAAGACCTGATGGGGGATCTTGATCCCCGACTGACTTTTTATTTTGCTTTATTCCTTTTGTGAGCTAGAGTCACAACCGCAGACTGCAAGGCGGGCTGCACAATAAAAGCAGAAGGCATCCATCCCAAACCAAACCAAACAACTGGAGAAGCGAGGTTGCTTCTTTAAATCAGATGCTTAGACGCTGAAAGACATTCCCCGCTGGAAAGGAAAGGGCGAGCACAGGACAGGCTGGCGGCGTGCCAAGAAGCGGACAGCGTTTACTCTAGAATAAAACGGGTTTTGCTCAGCGCGAGCCCCAGGGCAGCAGCCTTCCTGGTTTGGGATAAATCACAGACACACCAGCAACTCCCTGGAGCAGGCTGACCGCGGGGTGGCTGATCCTGTGCTCTGACACCACCTCACCAGACACCCAACTCGGCTGCTGCGTCTGGAAGGGACCGCTGTCCTCCCGGCTGCATCCCGGGATTTTAACCCTTTGCAAGAAGCTGGGATGAGACCTCTTGCTTGAACCATTTTGGATGGGGTATAATTTGGCTCTGTACAATCTCTGGGGGCAAAGCAAGTCACAAACAAATCAGGTCTAAAAGTAGATCTTTGGTCCAGGGCTCTTCTGCCACTGCAGACTCTAAAATCCTCTGCTTTAATGCAGAAAGGCTTCTGCTTTTGTTCCAAGGAGGAACATAATGTGGAAAACCACAAAAATGGAGCCGAGTGGTAGGGCCTTCTGGATGCCTCCGGTTAAATGTGGTGCCGTAAGGACGCTCTGGCCCTGCAGGAGGCTCAGAAGGGACATGGGCAGAAGCAGCTGTGTGTGCAGGCCAGGAACACGATGCACCGGAAAATCACAGAGCAGGTTTTGGGAAGTGCTCTGAGATGCAGTGAGAGCAAAGCACTCGGAAATGCATGTTCGATAAGGAAAAAAAAACAGAAATTGCTCACACTGGACTCATTCATGGGTGAAGCAAACCTTACCAACTGTGTCTTGAGCAAGGGAGAAGATGGAGAATATTGATTCTGTGCATCTGAAGACAAACACTAGAATATTTTAACATGAGGCCTGCTTCTTTTTTGCATGCTTCTACCTCACATTACCTACACCCTTCTTAACATTGGTAACATTGTGCTTATGGAGTCCCTCATGCTTCTGCTGCCTGGACTTGCCAGAGTCACCAGAGTGACCCTCCATCATAAAGGTTCATCCTCTGCATCCATGGATGTAAAATTCCTAGAACAGGGATCCAGCTGTGGGTGCCCATTAGCACCACAGATGTCATCTGCCTCGTGGCCAGTTCCCACCCAAGCGCCGCAGGGCAGTTCTGGCCCCGACTGCAGAGAAGGGATGAGGGATGGCGACACTCACGGGAGAGGGGAAATGTTGCTCCCGGAGCAATTACAGGCAGCTTGGGCTGGCGCTGCTGCACGCGCTGCTGGATCAGCGGTTGTCCTTAACGCCGCGGGGAAACTTGGCAGCGCTGCTACCGCTGTGGGCTGCCGAGACAAAGCCCATGTGGAAACTTCACGGGAGAAAAAGAGAAAAATTAAGTATGTGGTGGAGGCCAAATGCAGGATGACAGACGCGGAGACAATAAGCTTTTGTATAGCACCCAGGCTGGGCAAGCCAGGCCATTGTTGAGAAGCTGCAACGCTCCGGAGCACAGGAGAAAGGAGGGGGAAAAAAGTCATGCAGCTTCTAATAGAAACCACAGAAAGCATCCCAAATTTTAAAATAAAACACTTCTTTTTCCAGAGGAAGTATAAGAGCTGCATTTTACACCATCTTTCTGAAGGATCAGTAACTACAGCCACTGCTTTCTGCTCAGATTGCCTGTGTATCTCCACTCACACACGCAAACATCAACATGCAGAGAAGTTATCGATCAAAGATTCTGATGATTGATCTTCTGCATTATAAGCAATTAAGGTTTGGCAGCATTTTAGTGTAGGTGCTCTGACTGGTCAAGGTTCTACCTGACTTTTTCTAGAAAAGGAATATTTATGCTAGCTTATTCTCCATGACAGAAACTGTCCTTAGAAACAGAGAGGCATGTGATAAATCAATTAATTCTAGAAATCAGAAAGAGAAGAAAATAGCAGCAAGAATCTTGAGATGGAAAAGTGTCAAGGAGCAAGTCCTGCCACCTCCAACTACCAAATCTACAGGCTACTCAAGCCAAAAACCAACATCTTGCCTGCATTTTTAACCATTAAAACTGATCCAGACTTTAGGATAAACAGAAGCAGATTGTTTCTCCTCCACTTAGGAGATTGCTGCACACAATTCCATAGAAAACAAGTCTTCCTTCATCAAATGCCCTGCAAAAGAAACCCAGAATCTTATTTAGAAAGACTCTAATTTACCTAAGTGCAGAGCAGAGCAATCTCTTCACCACTTTATTATCCTGAAGCAAATAAGAAAAAAAGGTAACTGATGCATTAACCGTGAGAAATCAGCTAAAAAGATTGTATTATTCAGGACATTTTCTGCTTCCAGCCAAAATTCAAAAGAACAGCAGGGAGAGGCAGCATCATCACGGTCTCCACATGCTTTTGCTTGGCATAGGCCATCTCTTTCTGGGTCACCACTAAGGTGTATTTAGGCTTGAATATTCAAGTCACAGTTTGAGGACTTGTTCTTGGGTAGCTGTTGCAGCTAGGCATATTTGTGCTAAACTGGGGGCAATCTGTGTACCGACCATATTAAAATCTATAACTGGAACAATATGTGTCCCAAACTTCAGGAAATTCAGAAAAATCAGCAGGAAAATCAACTCACTTCTCTCTTTCCACATGGTAGAAAGAGCTCACACAGCAGTACCGAAAAACAATACACTGAATTAAATCTGCAACCCGTTTAGATTTATCAATCTCTTCTATCTTACTCATTATTGCACGTCTAAAAATGGTGTTCCTTCTAATTTATCTTTCTTCTAATGCCAAATATTAGCTATGCAATAACCATTTCCAAAACGGTGAAAATGCTATGCACAGACTCATAAACGAGGCAGGAATTAATATACAGAATTACAGATATACATAATTCTTTTAATTTTAAATCATTCCAGCCCTGTAAGAATCCCGACATCCTGCTGGTGCTTATGCCTGGAACAGCACAGTGAGCAGATCTTCTCACTGAGCTCATTTTGACATGGCTCTCAAGTTCATGGGGAACTGCTAACACACACAAATAGGTATTTTCCTATTTCATGCTCTCTTCAGTACTATCAGCATATATTTGATCATTCCTGTAAATCATTTACAGGCCCTCACAGTCTAAGAAGAGCTATATCTTACCCATGCTGCTACTTTAACCACTCACTCCATTCCCCTCATTCCCTGACTACTACCCAAGTGGGAAAAATCCTCCCTATGAACCTGAAGAAATCCTGTTTGCTTTCTCATCACAAGAGAATAAAATCTGCTTCTTCCCTTTTCTTAGAGAGTTCTTAAACTATGATACTTCTGTAGCTACCCCTCCAAATTAGTTTTATTTTTCAGTAGCATCTCTCATCTCAAAAAAGATCTTCTGGAAGTCTATGTTAAGTCATTCTCTACATATGCCTTCAGAGAAGTCGTGAATTCTGTAAGAAATCTCCCTTGGCAGAGACTGGGCAGCCTGTCCCAGCATCTTCCAAATATTTTGCTATACAAGTGCTCAGTTAACTAATTTACTCTTTTTGTTCCTGTCCTTTAGATCATGCCTGAAGCTTTTTAAATCCAATGTCAGGGTGGAATTAGGTATTTCTACTATCAATTATTTGAGGTGATGGGCAATGATGGTTGTCCAGATTATCGTATTCTATACCATTTCAAAACTACAGACTACACTGGTAAACGTAAGTAACTATTCAGCCATGAAAACACTGTATTTATTGGCAGTGAAGTATGGGACAACCAAAAGTATGTGGGGCTATAGGTCCATCCATGACTGTAAACCTGCAGGAGCTCAAACTTTTTCATCCCTTCAGCCTTCTTCCCTTCCTGCAGGAGCATTTGCTTCGAATAGTAAAACACAACCTGCATGTAAGGGGAGGTCATGTGCATATCTGGGATCTTCCCATTTGCAGGTCACATACAGAACACATCCAGTTTCCCTAAGTGAGCGCAGTCCCTGGAGAAGGAACCTCCTGAACTGATGCAAAACAATGAGGACATTTAGCCACAGACAAAAACTCATCACTCTTCCTGTCTTCAGTTCATTAAGTCAATGCTTTTCATTCACGCCTTTTTATTTTAGACTGGCTATCACTTATTCAGATAGGCCTGTGTCTAAAGTAATTCTTCAAGATTATCCAAATCAGGAGCCATCTGCACTCCTATAAGGGGGGCAGCTCTTCCCTTTGCAAGCAGTTTTCATCATGCAAAGGAGAAACAGCCCACTGATTCTGATTCTATAAAAAACTACTTCCAAGACAGGAAAGTTGTTCAGCTTTCAGAAAGATCCCCTGGCACATCTGCCTTTTTGAGGGTTTTGCTCCACTTTGAGTGCTTGCACGCTAAAATGAGCTGACACCACTCACAAACACACTCAGAGCAGGCAAGGCCAACGCCAGGCCGCAAGGGGCACGTTCTTACCAGCCGGTCATGTTGAAGTCGCGGTAGAGCATCCTCTTGCCAACCTCCTTGCGCTGCACCCTCCGCGGAAACTCTAGGTGTGTGAACTCATTTCCCAGCAAGTGGGGCTGCATGTAAGCCTGCGGGCAAAAACCAAGCCACAGATACCACACGAATATCATAGAACAACAAACAATAACCATCCATTTTTAATGAGGTAATATTACCATCCCTTCCTACTCCCTCCCCATACACTTTTTTCCTTCTCTCTTTTTCAGTACGAGGAAGATGACGAGCTCCATTTTGGCAAGCAGGGTTCACACACACCTGAGGGACCAGCCAGTGTCTGGCAGCAGCCGCAGTACGAGTGATCCTCTCCCCCTCAAAATCTCTCAGTTGTGCCCCCAGTTCTCAACATTTGGCATTACTAAAGTACACTTCATCCAATGACCCCGAAGGAATCTGAGGAGCCAGACAGGCATCTCCTTCTGTGGGATCGAAGGAAGGGGATGGCTCAAGGCCAAAGCCACAGAGCACCTCTCTGGATGGATCGGGGCTGCATGGGGCCTGCAGTTGTGGAGCTCAAGCTCTGACACCAGCACTGTTACTCTGGGAACACATGCCACCTGCTATTAGTACCAGTCTTTATTTAATCCTCAGCACCTCAAGATAAGTGAAAAACAGCTCTGTTCCTTTTTTCTGCAGAGCACCCTGCACCCCATCACAGGAGAAACTGCCTACAAACATGCATCACACAACACTTTCTTTTCTTGTTTTCTAAAAGCAACTTCTTTCATGCAGAATATGATTTAAGCAGCAGCAGGACTGGTTACAACCGTCACTAATGTTTCTTGCTGGTGTTAGCGTTTGATCGTGGTGGGTGCCGACCTTTCCAGCGGGTCGGCCTCGAGCTGCTGCGAGTGCCTCGCGGGCAGCAGCCTGCGGCAGCACCTGACCCTGAGCTCCACACTGACCGCTCTGCAGGTGGCAAGGCAGTGAATTTGCTTGTCCTCGCATAGTCTTTTATGTGGGATTTATACACAGATTATCTGACACAACAAGCTAGTCTTTTCACGTATTGTATTTTTTCTTACTTGAAATAACCCTCACTTATTTCAGTATTTGCATAAACAAGCCTTTTCCCACTCCTTCCCCCAAAACACACTGCTAGTTCCTTGCGTCAAATTGGTTGGAGAGCACTAGCTGCAAAAAATAAGAGTTGCAGTTCTTAACCTTTTTGCAGATAACTCTTTCTTCTCTTAGCCAGCCAAGTTAAGGCAACAAAGCCTGTCTCATCTCCAGCAGCACCAGCCATCAGGAGAGACCAAATGAGCTGCCTTTAGTTCCTGCGTTTGTCATAAATCCAGCGCTCATCAAAGGTGCGCGGCAGGAGCGCTGGGAGCCCTTATTGATCTAGCTGGCAGCTCACACACGGATAGTTCCCAATAAAACACTTCCTGCGTGGAAGGGCTGAGCCTGCTCTCGATGAATTTAGCAGGAGCGGGAAGGGGCTCGGCGCATCCCGGCTCGCCCCTGCTCTCTCTGCTGCCTAGGCGGGCGCTCCGCAGCGAGCAAGCCCGGGGCCTGCTTCCAAGCGCTGCCGAGCACGTGAGCGCTGCTTGGCATCACCATCCCCTTCTGCAGTGGGGGCTCTGGCCTGCTCTCCCTCTGCACAGAGCTGAAGAAACTGCAACTTCTCTGGCAAGCTGCAGCCACCAGGTTCCCTCCCCACCGCGTCCCTCCACCGGCCATCTGACTGCATCGTGGTTCCTCACTGCAGACAGGACTGAAGCACTAGCAGCTTCTCACAGGCCTAGCAGGGCCCGTCCACAGCAACCATACGAGGCTTTCTGCCCTTTCAGATCGTTGGATTCCTTTCAAAAATATACACAGTGTTCGCTGCATTCTTTCTTTTTCCAGTTGCAGTGAATGCATAGCACCCCCAAAAATTTGTTTGCTGCACGGCTACACACTGCCAGAAGATAGACGGACTTTCTGTTGTGTCATCTATTCCTGGCATTTGGTGGCACTAGAAACAATGAAGTCAACAGTCTGCTTAGCAAGTGTAAGGCCGTCCACTTGTTAAAATACACAGCCTATCTTGATTAAATTGTTACAAACCACATCTAGCTAAAGACCAGTGCTTCCCATCTGCAAGAGAGCAAGCCTTCTTTTAAGCAACAGGCTCATACCTGACATCAAAATGGAGTTATTTAACCATCATATTATCAGATTATTCATTATGCTGGATCACAGGATTAGAAGAAATGAAATTAGAGGCTTTTAGCATTTTTTCCCTTGAAAACAAGAATTTCCTTTATTGAAAAGGGAAAGTGATTGGGAGAGACTGCACTTCATGAAGATTTACTCAGATGGAAAGTCTGAGGTCACAAGTGAAATAAGATTAATAAAGCTGGCAGAGTTACCAGGGGACTGCTAATGTTCAAATAAGCCTTCTCTTCCACAGCCAAGCCTCAGTGCTTGATTTACAATCTAGGGATCTTAACTTGATTCTAATATTTTTGGCATCAGTGGAACAGAGGGAAAAGCGCAATTTGGAAGCTTCTGGTGGCTGTGAGCTGAATTCTTATGTGAGTAATTTTTAAGTTATTCTTGATGTTTCACTGGTAATTCTACAGAGAGCAGAATGTTCTGCTATAAACCTCAGCTCTTACTGTTCAGTCTGGGTTGCTGAGAACTGTTCTCTATTTACTAGAAGGTCAGGCTCTTCCCTTCCACACCCCAATCAAACTCTGCTGTGCAAGAGAATCAGAAAATAAACAAAAAGCAACACTGTAAAGCCTACAAATCTTTAAAGCAGACGTTCAAGCAGACACAAAGAAATCCCTTCAACTGATCAAATGAGAAACTAAAACATTAAGTGAACTAACTAGGGGAATTTCCACAGAAATGGGACATCATATTTTTTGCATTTTTTGATTTGTTCAAGCTCAATTTGAAAGAACCTTCTTTAATAAGAACTTTCTTTGATAAGAAATATTGTTCAGAGAAAATAGTATCACTTACCTCCTTATTATTAAAACCAGTGCTTGTGAAACACTTTATATATCCTCATGAGGCATGGTCAGACCGCATGGTTATTCTGTGGCATGAAACTGGAGCATTTTCCCTATTTTTTTTTTCCAAAGCTATTAGAGGTTTTTGCAATAACTCTGGCATATTCTGTATCACATATTTCTGGTTCTCAATCTTTTTATGCTATATTTTATGGCTAGATGTATTACATTCAACATTAGTTGTATAAAACAGTCTGTTCAAGGAAATACTAGTCATGTCTCTTTCAAGAGGCCATTTACCTCCTGCTGTGTTCTTTTTTTAATTAATATTGATCAGCAAAGTTAATATGAACTATATGATACGGAAGTTAAGTACAGACTTACACATTAGTGTCCTAGATAACAACGTGGAAAGGAAACTTGTACCTGTCTTATTGAATCTTACAAGTATTTTTCTCTGATCCCTTTGCAAGTCCTGTGATACCTGTGATTTCCAGTCATTCCTGAAGACACTGCTCTGGGACATCATCCGACACTAGTTTTTCCTGCATTACATGGTATTTTCAGACTTGCTATTTTCACCTATATCAACTCTATCTTGTATCATCATCATTTTCCTATATTGTGGCATTTTCTACAATGCATTTTCTGCTACATGGTACTAAAACTCAAAGTAGCATTTGCAGCACAATATATCTAGGAAATAATTCTATAAATTAAACTGTCCATTATTTTGCAGCAAAGCAGTTACAAAATCAAGGAGGTGGAAGCATAAGGAAGTGAGAGCAGAATACACCTCTGGATTGGTCTTTCCTCTGTTATGAAAGGACAGGACCCTTTGCATACAACCATACACGTCACATACTGCATCAGATTACCAATGCAGTTCTACACTGGGTGATACATATAGCTATATATGCATCATATGGTCTAAAAACTATTAGAGAATGAAGCAGCAGCTAATTTGTAACTGGAGCACTGAACTGAGAGTTGGGAGATGAAGGTTTAGCTCTGTTCTGTCTCGAATATCCTAGGTATCCTTAGTAGATAAATTAACAAGTAAATAAATTAGTAAGTAGCAAATTAATTCAGTAGATAATTAATTCTCACTTAATCCTCACCTGAATAACAAAATAAGAATACACCCTTTGCCAACTCATGCTTGTCTAGGCTTGCGAGTCATAGTTTGCTCGGTGTCAAATGCAACGAGCATCAGGGTTCATTACTGCTGATGGCTACTGAATCTCTACAGGTATTAAGGAATTAAATTAATGTATTAAACAGGTATTAAGTTCTGCCCTGACAGCAGTAGCAAACCATCTTTGGCCTGAGCTGTGATTTTTGGGGACGCTGCCTGGCTACACGCATGGATACAATACCCAACAGCACCGTTTTGACCTCAAATGATGTCTCTGAAGAGCAACTTTGAAAGCTAATAGCAACACATTCATCTGCAATACCCTCATTCATCATTCCTCTTAAGCACATTTTCCGAGGAAATAGGTAACAAAACCTAGGCCATTTACTGTTGCAGTTTAGGCTATCAAGATTGAAATTAATAGCTTCCTTGGAAGATAAAAGGAAAATTGCCTCTAGCACTCTCAGCCCACAAAACTGCAGAATGCACCAGAGCACTTCCCACTCTATACTGGACTTTGTCTTCTCTGTCAAGACATGCTGATATGGAAAGTCTGAGCTCTCCTGCAGTATGTACTATGTAAAGCTTTACATGGCAGAATGTTTTAAAAAAAAAAAAAGAAAGAAAATAAAAACAGAAAAATAAAATAAGAGAGAGAAAGGGGAAGGGGAAGCAGAAGGGGAAGAGAGACTTGTGAATGCCTGATTATGGAAGGGAAGCATTTTGTGCACTGAGCCTCTTTGGAAACTGAAGAGCCAAGGTGTAACCCTCCCACCCCAGTGCTCTCTGACTGCCTTTCAGTGCAATGTCCTCACAAGTTCCTTGATGCAGAAGACTGCCCTAGCCCAGCAGGGCCCATACAACCTCCCTGAAACCATGGGATTGTTCGGGCTGGAAAAGACGTTCAAGATCATTGAGTCCAACTGCAAAATCAGCAGGAGGGCCAAGGAGCTGAGCTGCTGGAGCGCTGTGTTGTCCTCTCTCTGCAATGGGTGCCAGTAGAGGCTGAGGAATGAGCATGCTCAGAACTACTCAAAAGCCTGAACAAGTAACTGCAGAGAAATCGTTATTTTAAAGCCACCATGCCAGAGGTCTATGCCCAAGGCGGTTCCTGGATATACAGCAATAAAGCTGCATTAAAACAGAAGCTGGGTTTAGCAAACATTTAAATTTTTCCCCATCAAGTTATTCAAACAGGCCTAGCTGCAGCACATCTGTGTCTAAGGCTGGAGGCTGTCTAAGGCTGATGCTCATAGGAGCTAACAACTCATCCACCTGCAGCCCTCCTTGCACAAGGAAGTTAGAGCCCCCAAATGATGGCATGAACAGAGCAGATGCTAGTTCACCTAATCCAGCTCCCTGCATGGCCAAGAAGTCCGTAGGCACTAAAGGCCAAGCAGAGTTTAGTCACCATGACTGTATGAACAGTACCCACACAGGCAGCTGATGTGGAGTAGTTGTCCTTGCTGCAAACTCATACCCTCCTTCCACCTTTGCAATAGCCTTCCTGTATAGATATGCCCTGAGGTGAACACCACCTGTATGCGCTAAGCAAAATACTTAGGTCAAAATGATTAAGTGAAGTTCTTCCTAATGTTCAGAAAGAGTAGTGCAATGCTTTTGGAACAAAGGAAATTTTAATTTTAATTGCAAGGGACAGAATAAGTCCAAAGAAAGTAACTTATAGATAAGAACTGCAAAAATGATGTGCTGATGGTGTAATGACAGAAGAATCTGGGGACAGTCTAAGACAAGTACAGAAATTTATTTGAAATTTCTTTATCTAAAAATCTTCTTACAAGGACAGATGCAACCTCTGGAGTCTAATGTTTAAGCCAATCTTGTAGGATTTTTTTTCTTACTAGAGGGAAAATGTTACTTATGGAATGTTATGTTTGAAGCTATCTCTAATTTTGTTTCACGCTCTTGCTGTCTTGCACGTATTTTCTTTGAACATGATACCCATAGCCTTGGCACATTTGCTACATATAGAAATAAAATAAACAAACAAAGGTAAAGAAATTTCCAAAGGAAACAGTAGAAATGCTTTTCAGATCCGTTGCTGTTTTCAAATACATGCCAGCAAGGACATCAAAAGAGCAAAAACCCCTTGTAGGCAATGCTTTATCTCTTATTTCTTAGAGAAGTGCCAGACTCTCTAGATACTAAAGATACATTTTATTTTAAAGGAAAACAAATTATTTTAAATGTAACTGAAGTATAAATATTTATTATGCTCCTCTGCATTTGGTTTTCTGAATATGAATACTCCCAAAGTAGTATTTCCTCTGAAATTTTCAGATGCAAGCCAGGGAACTTGATTAAGAATTGAATGTGACAGCTAAAGAAAAATGTTGAATAATTTTCTACAAAACACTTAGGTCAGGCTGAAGCAGCACCTTAAGAACAGGCAACTGCACCAGCCTTGACCGATGCCCCACCACGGGATCAGACGAAGCTAATAATGATAATAATGAGCTAATGAGCCCGCGCCACCTTAGGTTTGGATATCTAAAGATAAAACCAGGAGGCTAGAGGAAAGAGAGCAGAAATCTCTCCTCTGTGCTAGGCTGATATTTTGATCAATAGCTCTTCAACGAAATGATTTGACTGTTTTCACACAAAATAACGAAATCCATTTTGCCTTCTGCTTTATCTCTTGGGCAGTTTATGAGTCAACACAACTTGGTGTGAAAAGCATCCTGCATCCTCAGCTCTTCTCCCTGTCCAGCTTTATGGGTCCTGCTACATTAAATGAAATTAGAAATGGGTCCTGCTACATTAAATGAAATTAGTCTTTCTCCATCCATCGTACCCTGCAGCCATTAACACTGACTGAAATCACCTGCAATTTGGACACTCGCCCCTGAGCTGGCTCTGCCAACACGCTACTAGAGCACAAGAATAAACCCTGCAGCAGGTCTCATGCGTGCACAAAGCACAGCCTGGGGTGTTTTATAGCACAGGTATGGGCTGCAGTACCTCTGCGGCTTGTTACGTGTGTGTCGGAGCCCTTGTTACCCAGCGCCAATGAGCTGAGCTGCCAACATCTGCAGCCCAAGACAGCGCAGCCGTGTTGACCGCATAGAGGAGAGAAGACCATTTTCTTGGTCATTTCCACTGTTTGTTCCTCCAAATTTAGCTAAAGTACATCTGTGGCCAGTCACCGGTGTTCAGCAGGCACGTGGTCCTCCACTGAGCCACAGGAACCCAGCAGCAGAGCAAGTGTCACTCGGGTATTAGTGAACAGCGTTTGCAATCAGCAGCAGCTGACTTGGTCCTTGGTTCTCTTACCAGATACTGAAGTCGCTGGCGTTCGGTCTCTGGAGTGAATTCTGAAGACATTGGAATGACTTCCCCGTTTCGGATTATTATAGCCCTGTAATTGTAATAAAGCCTCATCAGTTGTGGAAAAAGAAAAGGAAAAAGACAAAGAAAAGAAAAAGAAAAGCAAGAGAAAACCATAGGGTACAGTCAGACATGCTCATTCTCTGCGGAGCCACAGTAAAATCAAGTCATTTCTTTTCCGCTGAAGTTATCAGTGGAACAGAATAACAATTCCTGTCCTGCATTCTTTAGGTTGGATAACAATCCAGTATATTTGTATATGCAAAGTTCTTTTCAGAGCTCACAAAAACAGGGAAGCAACAGAGACAAGAGTTATTTCAATTGCTGGGTATCCTTATTAGTGAAATCCAGACACCCAGAGGAGATGCTGCAGAATCAGTGATTGCAGAACAACTCTTTGCAGGTTTTAATCCCAGCTGTGGCTGACACTGTCTAAACTATGGCTTCAAATGACTCATGCAAGGCACTTCCAAGTTACTGACTGGTCATATGTCATGTCAGAACATCTCTCATCTAACAGCAAGTAGAAATGGCAAAGCAAATCCCGTTTAACACAAATCTAACTAGCTACCTGCCAAAAGATGACAAATAATGAAATGACCATAGATCAGCTAGAAGATTTCATATACATTTCTGCAAATGGCACACTGCGTTGTTGCCATTTGCAGAATGTCTGTTGCATCTTAAAAATCTGCTACATTGCATGCAAAATGTGGTCTGATTCTCCCCTGATGGAATCTCACTGGCTGAAACACAGTTTCAAGGGCGAAGAATTTACTCAGTGTTCTTACTATATTTATTGCTCGGGTATTCATTCACAGAACTGTATTCTCTTACTTTCCTATTATTTATGCAGTCCTGTAACTACAACAACACTTGGTGCTTTAGCAGAGCTGCATGAAGCACATACACTCTCAGAGATTTTAAAGCCTGATGTGGAGCTGCTTCCCAGACAGACGTTTATAGATTGATTCACCACTTGGACACTAGCAGGGTACCAGCTCTTAGCTGAATTATCCCAGAATTCAGTTTAGACAAAACAAGTAACTGACAGTTGCACTTGGATTTCTACAAATTTTAATTTTTCTCCTTCATGTGATCTTCATGTCCTGTTGCTGTGGTATGTCCATTCTAGATTTCTCCTGATAATTTGTTCAATTTGCTGGCATTACTTCTATACCAGGTATTCTTACAGCACTGAAACGCGACCAAGAGATATTGCAGACACATGAATATCAAAAATCCTCGTACAAGCCAGTTTTGCAAAATTAGTGGCACTGTGCATCTTCAAACGCTTAACTTTTAGCGTTCCAGATACAACACCGGCCAAACCACCACAAGCACTGCTAGCAGGCATGTGGAAGAAACACTGCTAAAGAGGAAAGCATTTGTCCACATTTCTAAGATTTGTGTGGCAAAAAACAGACAGGTACAAGACCAAGCTGCCCTGGGTGAGGGTGGTGAAGGTCTGGTAAGCGGAGGAAATAGCTCTTCTCTGACAGATAGTTATGTTTGTCCCTTCTGGGCTTGCAGCACTTGTTTGAAGATGATCCGATGTAGCGATTAGAGGAGACTCCCACTGTCCTCTCCTCTGCTCCATACATGGACTATTTACCCATGCACAAAACAAGCAAATAGGGAGATTTTAACACTTAAATTTCCTGAGAAAGATTTGTGGAGATTTTTGATGGAATTTTTCACTCTTTATTAGATCTGAATATAGTATAGATTTATGGATATGCCAATCTGAAAACAGGTCTTCAGCATTAACAACACAGTTGGATGCTAGATCATCAGTGCTGATGCTTGAGTCATTTGAAGACAAATTAAGAACCCAATCACCTATTTCCTATTTTTTTCCTTTCTTTTCAGCTTTGAGCTACAGTCATTTACTCAAAGACAGTGGCCAGGTTTTATAACCTTCTCATGTGGGATCTGACTCACCGGAGTAAGCCTCGGTTTAAAGGATGCACCCCCGGGCTGAGCACAGAGTCAAGTAAGGCTGACAAAGGTCTCAAGGGTGCTGATCACACCTTGACCAAATTGCCACATGTTGGTTTAAGATGGGTATAAGGAGCCTACTGATCCTGCTGAAAGAGCTAGTACAAAAGAACCCACTGATGGAACTGCCGGCATCAGGTTGATTTTTTAATTCTTCTTTGCCTCCCTCCAATCACCTTTTCATGGGAACTCTGCACTTTAAGGAGCATTCACACAAGTTTGGGATCCAGCTTTGGCTTTGAGCACACCGACTCATTCCTCTCCACACTGACCTTCACACTCCTATGGTTAGAATTGGGCCCTGAGGGACTAACATCTTATAAAAAGCAATTCAGAGACGAGTGGGTCAACTTTTTATGGCTTAACTTATTTTCACTAGAAATTTCAGCCGCTTGGGATGAAGAGTACAACCAGCACAGAAATTGGTGGGGGAGGCAGCTTTAAAGCAATGATGTTAGTACCTGATAAAATAGAGCCTCAGTTTTATGTTTTTTTGATTTTTTTTTTTTATTGCTTCCAGGGGCTGGACTATATTTAGCTTGAAAGCTACAGCTGCTCATAAGAGCCAAATGATTTGATCTGAGGAATTAGACAGCCCTAGATCTTGGCAGGCAGGGAGGGAACCATCCCTGTGCAGGTTGCTGCTCTGCAGTTGGCTACAGGGTGTCACTACCCCCGTATCAGCCTCTCGTAGTTATTAGCGAAATAAATAACGTGCCTTTATGCAACTGGCGATGGCAGGAGTGTCGCTGCTCCCGCATGGAGGAGGCTGTGAGCCGCAGCGCTCCGGGTGCACTCGGCTCCGCGCGCAAACACCGTCGCGTTGCCTCCCACCAGAACAGGGCTGTGCTGCTGCAGGGCAGGGAACAGTGGCGCAGGAAGCCCGCGAGACGCAGTGCCCAGAGGGCCCCGCTGATTCTGCCACGTTTAACAGTGACACTTTAGTGCCGGGCACCCTGATGGGGCCTGGTCCCAGTCATGGGGCTGTAGGTTGTAGCCATCCGCCCAATCCAGCCGTGCGGGCGTCAACGGCAGCCAAGCAGCCCGCGAGGAGGAGGCCGCCTCAGACCCAAACCCATCTTTCATTTATACCAGCAGTGAAAAAACAATAGACAGAAAGAAGCAAAGGGTTCTAATTTTTACTCTAATTTTTACCTGGAGTAAACAAACCAACCACACACTCTTCTTAAGCCTGGAGGCCATTAAGTCACTTTGATCCCCTTACGAACCATACATATCCTGCAGGAACTTCTCCCGATCCTCTCCTTCCTTGTGAACTCCACCCCTTCACTCCCCAAACAAGTTCCGCAGCCCAGCAGAGCCCCAGCACTTGCTCATTCATTGCACAGACATGTGGTCATCACACAGAAAGAGCTGGCTAATATTCACAAAAAAAAGATTATATTGAAAAAGAAGGGGAAAAAAAGCCAAAGCCCAACCAAAATAGCTGAAAATGGAACAAAATAAATCTACCTTTGTAACTGCTTTCCTTCCATTTCACTCTGTTTCGAGGGGGTTTGATCCAGAAAACTCCAGCCCTGAACCTCCAGCCAACTAAAAGCAGGTGAGTGATGAGTCCTTTAGCCTGTAAGATGGTACTGACAGCCCGAGTAAACTGCGATGCGCTATGTCCTCAGCCACAGGCAAGTGAAAAGAAACACCCAGAGCCCAAAGGGCCGAAAGAAAATTATCACCAAAATGCACTTATCTTTCAGATTGACAGAACTGCATAGTCCAGCTAGGTTGCTGAATGTATTTGAGCATCATTTGCACAGAACCTTAAGTACACACTTATTCAGATTTGGCAAAATTGAACAGCACTTGAAAGCACTTGAAAGCAAAATTTGCTGCCTGAGGATATATCCCCTCTTAAAGCATGTGGTGAATAAGGCAACAAAAAGGTATAAAAAAAAATCAGTTATTATGCTGTAGTGGTGGTCCCACAGTCAATACACAGCAACAACACCGGTATAGAGAAAATATCAACATATCAATTGCTTTTTTATTTTTAATAGGGCTGAAGCATCCATTCTTCCTTGAAGCACGGAGGATTTCACTATTATTTTATTTTATTTTTTACATATGCCATCAGCTAAGAATTGCCCCATATTCTTTCTGCGTTTCTTATAAGGGACAGAACAGGGAAACTCATATCTTTAAGAGGGAGCTATTGTTGGTTACCTCCGTTTAATCATACAGGGAAAGAAACACTTTAGCAAACAAGGTCACGAGTGTAATTTCACTGCTGTCACGGGTCTACGGGGATTCTGGTGTTTCAAACAAAGAGGCATCTCCTACTGCTAGGAGTATTCAGGGGACACCCTGATTCCATTACACACTTTTCTCCAGCCAAAAATGATTTGAAACGCAACATTAAACCGCACATCTCTACAATGGGGGATAAAAATCTGGTAGAGGTGACAAAGAGAGACCATTTGGAAAACCCTTTTTGACAGCGTATATCAATTCCAAGCCACAGGGAGGATGTACCCGTTTTGTCAGAAGGTGTTAAGCACTGGGGACTCTGTGCAGACGGAGCAGAAGTGTCTGGCCTGTCTGAAGGGGTATTAGAAATGTGTCAATGGAAAAGAAAGAGGGATTAAACTGACAGAAAGAATAAGGCAGTGGTTTATAACACACAAAGGAGAGCCGAGCAGTAGATTTTAATTACGTGTGCACAAAAACAACTGAGAAAATAATATTAATCTTACAGTTACAGAATTAGTCTAGATAGGTACTGTTTTGCAGAATCACAGAATGCTTAAGGTTGGCAGGGACCTCTAGAGATCATCTAGTCCAATCCCCCCTGTCCCAGCAGGCGCACCTAGAGCATGTGGCACAGGGTGGCATCCAGGTGGGTTTGGAAGATCTCCAGAGAAGGAGACTCCACAGCCTCGCCGGGCGGTCTGTTCCAGGGCTCTGCCACTCTCACAGGAAAGAAGTTCTTCCTCACGTGGAGGTGGAACTGCCTGTGTTTCAACTTGTACCGATTACCCTTGTCCTGTCACTGGCCACCACCAAGAGGAGCCTGGTCCCATCCTCCCTACAATCACCCCTCAGATACTTGAACATGTTGATCAAATCTCCTCTCAGCCTTCTCTTTTCCAGGCTAAACAGGCCTAGCTCGCTCAGTCTTGCCCCATAAGATAGATGCTCCAGTCCCTTAATCATCTTTGTCACTCTACACTGGACCCTCTCTAGAAGCTCCACATCTCTCTTGTCCTGGGGAGCCCAGAACTGCACCCACTACTCCAGGTGCAGCCTCACCAGAGCTGAGCAGAGGGGCAGGATCCCCTCCCTCGACCTACTGGCAACACTCCTCCTGATGCAGCCAGGATCCCATTGGCCTTCTTGGCCATGAGGGCACATTACTGCCTCATGGTTAACCTGTTGTCAACCAGAACTCCCACATCACTCTCCAGGAGGTCAACCCCTAATCTGTACTAGTGCCTGGGGTTATTCCTCCCCAGGTGCAGGACCCTGCACTTGTCCTTGTTGAACCTCATAAAGTTCCTCTCTGCCC
>JAWLRI010000128.1:186885-242252 GCA_034781795.1 Crypturellus tataupa | reverse complement strand
GTGGTTTAATCTATGCGGGGCACTGGGGCTACTTCAAGATCACTATCAATGAGATTTTCTACCCATGGGTAACAGGAGACCCCAGTGTAGCTGAGATTGTTCTCCAGGAGAGAAGGAGGAATCTTAGATGGGAACTGGAAGCAGGCAGTCATTTAAGAAAGAGATCTGAGCTACTCAGAAGTGTGTCCTGGGTAGCCAGTTTTACATAGCACTGATGAAACCTACTTTTATTAAATGACAGTAACAAGTTTTAGCCAACTCAACAGTTCAATTGGTGAAAGAGACTCAACTGTTTCTTAAGTATTCCAACAGCACAGACAAAACATGGTAAGAGTTAAAATGGAATGTAGCTTGTGGTTCAGACAACCAGAGAGGTAGTCCAGGCTTGCAGCTACCCTGTGTGAGGACTAGTCCAACATTCAGTGTGCAAAGGAGATTCAAACCGTCACTGGTCAAGGGGAACTTGATAAACAATTTGTAAGACATAAACCACGTTCAACACAAGAGTAAGAATCACCAACATGAAAAAAAATGGATCTTTATGCACATTTTACCATCTATACATTTTAAAGCACAAACCGCCAACAAAATCCTTGGTCTGAAGCTAAAAAACACTGCTGGAGCCTCGGTTCTGTAAATACATGGGTATACACAATACAAGCATGATTTGTGTGTGACAAGCCTTGGATGCAATTAAATGCATAGCTCTCCAGCAGCCTTCATCTAAAGACAGGCTGGTTCAATATCTCTGTGGACTTAAAATCATTCAGCTGCTAACAGAGCATAGAAGTCTGTGTCATGCGGAGAACTCCTGCACCAGGCCAGTTTTTCTGGCACTGCTCTGCCTGTACGTGTAGATGTCCAAGTCTTGCAAGAACAGTGTCATTCCCTCCCTCTGAGTACAAGCGAGAGATTTCCTAGCAGGCTTCTAGGCATAGCTAAATCGGAGAAAATTTCTCACATATGATCAAACATCCAACTTCTAACTAACTAAAAAAAAAAAAAAAAGCACGATTACTTCTGAACTATAGCATTCAGCTCTGAGAAATGGACAAATCTGAGAGACAGAACAGGACACAGAAAAATCCTAACCTGTGATAGTGCTCCTTCCTCCCTTCCTTTTCCCCTGCAGAAATGGCAGCTGCTTGCTTATGTATGACTAGCTTCAATTATATCAAAATTTGAGAGCTAAGCGAGCCCTTCCAAGGCCTGTGGACAGCTGAATCAGTTTAGCTCTACCTGCTCCTCCAGTTTGATTCAGACACAGAAATCCTGTCACACAGTGCTCTACGGATGATTCAACATCCCCTGTTTGATTGGTTATTTAGTGATTTTCTTCTACTTTACAGACACCACGTTATTCAGAAACTGCTACAAGGAACAGAAGAGTCAACCTCTCTGAAAGCATTCACCACTCTAATAGACAGCAGAAGCCTTCACTGCCCTAAGCACTTGGTTCTGTGAGAATGAGTGTCCTGCTCCAGAAGCAGGACAACACTGCCTGGCCCCATGGAAATCAAACCCAGTAGATATGGGATGAAAGCCGAGTCAGGAAGACACAGTTACTCACCTGCTATCACCGGCATTTGCCACGTAGAGCTTCCCCAATAAATACACCACAACAAGGGCTGTGCAGCCACCAGAAATATTATACACAGTCCTCTCTCGTTCTATTTGTAAATCCTAGAAGAAAAAAAGAACAAAATGTTATCAAGATAGCTTTGTGGTTACGGTTTTAGAAAATGAAATTCCCCTAAAAAGGGACGATCTCTCCTCAACTGCAAGCCCCATTCACTTATTTTAATCCTACAGCTATGGCCACACATTCACAGAGTTGAACAGGAAGTCAGAGAGTACCTATTACTTATCATAAAAAGTTGGCTGGGAAAATTCAAGGCAGAAGATTGTAAATACAAGTCACCAAGGAATAAACAGCAAATCTGAAGGCTGAAAGAGATTTTGCAATGGAAAAAAAAAAAGCATGGAGAAGGCAAAGACAAATGTAGTTTGACAGCAGGTACCTGGTGATATAATTGCACAGGGCTTCACGTAGACAGGAAATAATTAATGGAGACCTGCCTGTGGCGTGAATAACAACCTGCTCTCCAAAGGGAAGGCTAGCACTGCGGAGCATGTACGCTCTTACTACAAGGCTGTCTTTCAGAAGAAGTTTAGCGTGCCTTCATTCCCTGGGCTTAACTGGGGAGAGATGGGATGGGTGATTAGAAGAGCATTTACTGATAAGTACTCAGCAGCCACAGAGTTTCCAAGGTGAGTCGTGGTTTCAGGTTGTGTATCATCCCACTGCTTTTATAAGGCTACAAAAACATTTAATTTATGTGTATGCACAGGTGCAAATTCAAGGATATATGTACCTACTCAAGCGGTTTTCTTGTGTTCAGATCCCAACTTTTAACTGATTCCAAGCAAAATATTAATAAACAAAAAAAAATAAAGCAAAATAAATTCTTGCTGCTTAATAGAAGCACTGAACACAAGACACATCTGTCACTGACAATCAGTCAAGTCCAGGAGTATACATAGCCCCAGAAATGCATACAGATCATGTAAAAACATGTAAATGAGCTTTCCGGCGCGCGATACATTTTCAGCAAAAATTGGATCGTATGCCAAGGAACTCATCCCGCTGCCTCTTTGTTCAACTTGTGACAAAAACGCAACATGCTACAAATTACCCTCCTCTCCGATGGCCGGAATTAACCCCAATTTGGGACTGCACACAGCGAGCAGCACTGAACATGGCTCCGGCAGGCGGGGCTGATCTCATCAGGCAGATCTTGCCCATTTGGATGTTTTAGTGCAGATATATTCGCGTGTGCACAAACACATATATTCCGAGCTATATTTCCACTGCATCCCACTTTGTGGTGAGCAACAAGCGGCTCAAATCGCCCGTGCCTCGGGCTGCGGAGTTGGGAATTTTATTTTCGAGCTAAATTTATCTGAGGGGAAAAGCGCCACAACCAATGCTAAGCGTGACGGCTGCAATTTGAGTGAAAATCCGCAGGGCTGGAAGCGGCTGGGGACGGCGCTTTGTTCCCGGCACGTTTCGGGGAAGGGCGGGTTTCTTGGGCAGCGGCGAGGACGCGCGGCGGCTGAGGCGGGAGGAGACGGCGCCTCACAAATAACAGCATTTCCCTCACAAACAACATGATTCCTCACGGGGGGAGGCCGAGGCTCTGTCCCGTTCTCCATGAATCCAGCCTGGAAGGGGGGATGGCAGCGCTGCGCTCCCCCTGAGGTCGTCCCTCAATGTGCCTGGGAGCTGCACCCGGCCTCTCAGTGCCCACACTTACAAATCATCTTTTATTTTATACTTTCCATGGTGGTGGTCAGTGAGCACCAGGAGGACGATGCTCCAATACTCAAAAAATCCCATCTCAGAGAAGCTTTGCTCCTAGATGCAGGCCTGTCCTAAAACGCCACTTTACGTAGTCTTGCCACAGAGAAGTTTGATTTTCCTCTCCACGGCTTCTACATATCTTTAAACTAAGCTGCAGTTTAAAGGAAGGAGATATTTCTAACCACTAAAATAATTTAGAACTGGCAAATACTATGGTGACTCTCCAAAGCACTGCCAAGAATTCTAGGAACATCCACCTCTGCTGCTCAGAGCATCCTTTGAGACCTTTCAACAAAATACGTTTCCTTACCTGGTTTCAGCTCTGTCGTACAGGTACTCTGCAAGTGCCAGAATGCCAAAATTAAGTTTTACTTCTCTGAAAAAACAGAACTCGGAATCATTTGTTACAGGAGAGAAGATGAATAATCCCTAAAGGGCTCGTTTATCAAGAGTTTCCTTGGCTGAAACTGGGTGTCCGCGTACTGGGTTCTTCCAAGAGTTTGAGTCCTAACACACCAAGATCATTTATCCTTTTTTAAAAAAAACTTCTCCTCCCTCCTCTCTCTTTCTTTCTTTTTTCTTTTCCTTTTACATTCTTACTTTTTTTAAAAAGTAACAAGTCTTGAAAATGACTTGCTAAGCCAACTCTAACCACACACCTAATGATATTTAGAATACAGGTTTACTGCTCTGAATTTCCAAAAAATATTCAGCTCCTGTTTTGAATTGATGTTACATACTTTGGTTTTATTTATTTATTTATTTATTTTGAGGAAAAAAAGGGGGTGGAGGGAAGCTTTACAACATCAGAAATTTGAGCCAGGAAAAAATAAATAACTAAATAAACTAAAAGGCCACCCCACCACTAATTCTCTGATGTGGAGAGAGTGGCTTTTAAGGAAACTCTTCCTGATAGCAGTGCTGGGAAGCCGGTGCAGAACATGTTTTGTTTCACAGAAAAGGGCAGAGCCCCACGATGCCTCCGAAGCCCCAAGAGCTACCTGCCGCTGTGGAGGGACTTATTCTAGAAAAGTCTGACGAACACGAAGCTTTCCTCATCTTCCAGCTGCAGAAGGATTTCAGAGCATTACTTTTTCCTTCTCCTCTGTAGCATATGCAACTCTTAACAGCAATAGCTGACCTTGCCCTGGATTTCTGAATCTCTCTCACAGCAATCTGCTTGCACTTGAAGCGCTGGAAAGAATCAAATGGTGCATCTTTCTGCCCAAAAAGGCGGCACATGCCACTTTCTCAGACCCTGATGGAGCTGGACAACTTCACTCACCACGCTGGAAATGGATACAAACTGCCGGCTGGAGTATCAAGGCCGAAGAAATAAAATATGTCAGTAACAGTGGTGATAACACCTTTTAGAGCCAACTGCTCTTAAAAGAGGATTTCTGCATCTCTGTTGGAGCTGTTGTTCATCGTGGAGAAAGTAGCTAATTTGATCCCTGCTCTGCCTCCTCTTTTTAAGATGTGTGAGGGAGAGGGCAGTTACGGGCCCTATACTCCTAAAGGCCATTTACACTTTACAAATCTGCTCTCTAAGCCCCCTAATTAAGGGCGTGCAGGGAGAGGATGCCCCAAGAGGCCGGTTTATCGCATCTTTAGTTACACCTCGAGGGTGGTCTGGGGAGAGCAGGGCTTGCTCCCCTACGGACCGTGGAGCGGCCCGTGGACGCGGCTGTCCCCCAGGGCAGTCGGCCTCGGAGAGGACCCCGGTGCCAGCCGCGCGCTGCCCAGAGCGATCGCGCCGCTTCACCACGCTGGTCAGCAACGTGTGTCTCCTGAGGGAGGAGGAAGACGACGGCACCACGGCAACATTCTCCACTGTCGGAGGCGGCTGCTGCTCGTGGCCACGGCTTGCTCGTGCCACCTCGTGGACGCGCGGCGGAGAGGCTGCCGCAGGCCGCGCTGCGCGGACGGGCCGGCGAGGCTGCTGCACGAGGCCGCGGAGCTCCTCGCGGGGCTCCAGCTGCTCTCCCCGTCCTCCATCAGCGCGAAGGACATCGCGGAGCTGCTGGACGAGTGACGGGGCCTCCGCAAGGCCCGCAGCACCGGCACTGCGCAAGGGCGAGAGGCAGAAAGCAGCAAACACGCTGGCACGGAGAGCCAGGGCTATCCTTAGGTGATGCCAAATTCTAGGAATTTAGCATTTGAAGACAGGGGCTAGCCAAGCGATCAAATCGCCATGTCATCACTATAACAAGTTAGCACATTACTGTAACAACTAATACAGCTGCTTTGCAGTTATTTAATCCTCAGAGCTGGGGTCTTTCCTCTAGAATCTGAATGTGGCTCTGACAAACTTCACTGTGTACACGCAGCGCGTACAGGGTATCTGCTAGCCAAAAATTAAGTCATTTCATATGTCAGGAGCCCTAAAGGCAAAATTACATCTATTTTGGTCCTGTCAAAATAAAAAGGTCTCAAAAGTTCTCGTGCCCCTGTTGCAACCTTTCACTTATTTCTATTGCCTACATAATCACAGGATTTTTTTTTCTTCAGGAAAAAAGTGAGACATACATTGCGCTCTCAAGATTACAGCCATTTTGATCTGAAGCATCTTGCAAATCCGCCTGTCTAGGTTTCATTTGCGTTGAAAACATCTTAACAGAAAGCATGATGCAATGGATTACAGACCTATACCTTTCCCATAAAGTGTTAACCCTGGTTCTGGGGTATGTTTTAATAATCAGCTGGGGTTCAGTGCACTGGTGCTTTAGCTGGTCTTTAAGGCAGTTACTAAGTAGATGTGCATCGTACATAAGCGCCCAAGGTGAAATTCAGACAAGGGGTTCTACTTCGATGCCGGGACAGCTTACTCTGAGAACACGTCAGAGAATACAGAAAAACTAAAAATAATTTAAAAAAAGGTTAAACTAGCTAAGGAAAACTCCCACCAGGTGAAAAGACTCTTTCATAGTGGCAGGTGCTTCAGGAATCAGCACTGAGAAGCTACCTGCATGTCCAGGAACATGCGCTTTCCCCAGGTGCCAGGTCTGCTGGCATGAAACCCTTGTAAATTATGCAAATCCCAACTGTGCTGAATTCACTCAACACCCCACATGGAGGTCTACAAAGCAGCGCCTAATCAACAACGTATGGTGAGGAAGTTCAAAACCCTCACTCCAGCTGTATAAACAAGCAGGAAGTCAGAGGCAGGAGGAAGCTCCCGACTTCTCTCGTGCCATCTACGTAGCCATCGACACAGATGAGCCACGTGAGTGCTGATCTTGTGAACTGCTCTCTCACACGGACATTGACACAAGAGAAAGGCATTATTTTGCCTAAACCAACTGCAAACAGAAGACACCACCCAGAGATTAAAATCAATATAATTAATCCATTGCTTTCCTTAATTTAGAGCTCTTATTTTATAAGACATGCTTTTAAAGTAAAAGGTAATGTCAGGACTGTATTGCATTGTGGTAATCACTTTGGGTCACTACTGTAAAAAAGACAGAAGATTAAATTCAGTCCTCATAAAAAGAAATAAAAAAAAGAAAAACTGCAAATTAAGGTGCTTGATAGGTACAGAGAGTATAATCAGATATTCCCAGACATTGGCTTGAATAAAAGAGTAGAGTAGTAAGATGTGCACACAGAATACCCAGACAGCACATCTGTAATGAGCTGTAAGGGCTGCCTAAATTCCTGTTGTATTATGGATTTCCCACCACTGCAAAGAATGGTGATGGGTCCAGTCCTACAGCAGTCTGGCATAAGCAGCAGCTCCCACCCTCAGTCTTGAATAATATGTGGGATAACTAGGGCAAACACAGCCACCCTGATCAAGCAAAGCAGAAGTAGGGGCAAAGCAGAGCGATGAAAGCTCTACTCCTGAGGACATGCTCATGAAGGCAGTGTGGGAAGGCAGTTATCTATGTGCTGCCCTCAGAATAAGGGCTAGGCAGAGCACTTGGAAACAGTGCTGTTTTAACTCTCCTTTTCTCTTTCCAGCTCCATGAAACTCAAATCTTTCCTGTACATGGAGCCAGTTTCAACATAAGGAAGAGACAGTCATGTCGCATACCTGGCAGACCTCGCAGTAAAAGTGCTCTTCTGGCCTTAAAACTTCTCCAATTGAAGCAGGAAATTGGTGCCCCTCTCTCAAGGGTGCTCTGCACCCCTTAGGGAATAGTGCACAGGCTGTATCGTCATCTTCCCTGCTTCCTCACTGAAGAAGGGAGCAAGTTAGTCCCCCTTTCTGAAATGGGGCACATTTACACAGATTTTCACATTTCCTCATCTGCATTTTTAACTAACTGAGGCTTAACCTACTAGTTGCAGTATGTCCAGCCCTCATAAATCTTCTCGTATGCCATACATTTGGCTGTGGATTTGCTCCTTGTACCTAGACACCTAAAAGTTGGCCACTGCTGTGCCCAAATCAGCTGGAGATCTCCCTGCCCGCACTTTCTTGGCAGAAAGAATTCAAAATTACAACAAGCACTGCAGCCTAGATGCACGTACTAAACATCCATGTAGATCAGGAAAACAACGACCAGATTCTGCCTCTGAGAAGCTTTTTTAGCTTATTTGTTAGGCTACAAATAAAACCTCTGAGAAATTTTCACTAGTCACTCTCAGAAATATTCATAGTTCAAAAGTCTCCTGCTCAAAAAGAGGCTTTCTAAAAAACAAAGTAAATGCAAAGTAAAGTAAACTATAAACAAGGCAGTGGTGTGCTCTCAGGGATTTCTAATGAAATTCTTGCCTGCTTGATGGCACATGAGTCATACACAGGGAACTGAGGCACACAACAGCTTTATCAGAGGAAGAACAGTTCTCTGCCTCACAGAGGTATAAGAGGGCAAGTTGTTGAGACTCTTAAACACCATCTGAGTAGGGATGGAATTATCCAACTGGGGGAGAGAGGGACTTGGGAAAACCCCATAAACATTCTTTTTCTTTCTAAGCAATGCAACCCATTAACTTACGCAACAAGGAGTCAGCATCCCTAAAACACACCTACCATTTCCTTGAACGCGCTTTCTATGGCCCCAATGACGAGGCACTCGTGGGGGATCTTCTTCTCGGTGAAGAAGCGCGTTGGTGGCGTGCTGGGTGAGCCCGGGGCACCCGCGCCGCCGCGCAGAGAGGCCGCCCGTGTCAGCGTCCTGCTGTTGGCCGCTGTGTGCTCGGGCTCCTCTCCCAGGCAGGTTGGTGGCAGGACGGCCGAGTTCCTCAGGATGTCCACGAGCTCCTGCAGCTGCTCCAGGATGTGGTGCTGAAGCAGTTTGGAAGCGACAACGGCTGCCCCTGACCCAGCGTGTCCATCAAACAGGGACCAGTAGTACAAGTTGATACCATCTGTGTCCTGGCGACACGAGAGAGGGTGAAAAGGAAAGGAAGAGAGAAGGTCACCATCATGCAAGCAGTAGCAAAGTCACGGGGCTGCCAGTAGTACAGCAGCAGCAGATATGATAGAGGTGACTTTCCCCATACAGGAACCTTTCTGGAAGGGAGAAAGATCCAAAATGTTAGTATAGCCCTTATCAAGAAAAAGCAACACCAAGAAAAAGCTAAACTCGTCCTCTTTCTTACCCTCTAGTCATACAGCGCCCTGACCAAGCCTAATTCCAAGACAAAAAGGCCACACAAGACCCTACCTGGTACCTCTGTGACAGAGCCTTTCAGTCATTGGCATTAGACCCAGAACCTCAGCCAGAGAGGTGGTCATGACAAGACCTGTTCCCCACAAAGCGACTTGTAGGCAAGATCTCTCCACACTGGCACGTGGGTCAGTGTGAGGCTCTCTCTACTTGCACCAAGCCTGGTATCAGCATGGGACCGAGGTATCTGGTATGGTGGACACAAGTGGGTCCAGATGCACTCAACTCAGAAAAGCCTACAGATTCATCACAGTTCTTCTCAGTCTTTCAGAAAAAAAGAAGAGCCATGCAAGTGTTTTGGTATAGTTCCCAGCACAAAGACATGCTTTTAGAGCTCCCCTCTTAGCTCAGGTCTACACAACTCTACACAACTGCTCTCGTACAGGCAGAATATGCATCTAAAAATAGTGGTATTTTTTCCTAGATTTCATTATTAAAAGCAAGGTATATGTGATAATTTTAAATACCTGTCCAGCAACATGCATTTATCAATAGAGGATAAGACTTTCAAATACTTTTTTGCTCTGCAGTTTCTTCCTGACAGGTAATAATGTTCCATTCTCACTTTAATCTGGACAGATTTTTTTTTCTTTTTTTTTTGGTATTTTGCACTCAACCACTGCTGAAAGACAGCCCATTAACCCACGCATGGAAGCAGACCAAATCCCAGGCTGCATAAACTCTGATCTGTTGGAAAGCCACTATGAAGCTGCAACTTGGATCATCTCAACTTAAACTCACCTAGAAAATATGCAGTCTTTTTTTCCCCCTCTGTTTCTTCTTGACCCTGCATCTTTTCTCAGCTATGCTGAAATAAGTATTAGTAAGTCAGATGCGGGGGATTCATACAGACTTAGAAAAGAATGTTTTGCAAGGGACAGGAAAAGAGTCAAAACAATTGTGAAAGCATAATCTACATCTCACTGCAGTCAAAGAACTTAAAGATTATATTTTTAAATGTTAAGTAAGTTGACTGTGGTCTTAATTTAGGTTGACAGACATCATAGCAACTCCTCCACAGCTATGATACAAATCAGCTTCATTCTTTCAAGAACTGCTTTCTTAACAGAACAACTTAGAGGCCATGCACCATCTGAATGCTACTACCTAGTGCCCAGGGGTGGAAGGGACAAACCCAAGATAAGCAGTGAAGATCCCATGCACTGGAGGTGGATTTGAAGAGTTGCAAGAAATAAGGAGAGCAGAAAAGCAAAAGGAGAAGCTGCTTTCAGAAAAAGGAGAGTCCACATCTGCAACATGCACATCCTGCTGCCTTCTCTCACAGAGTTCGAGATGGCTGCAACCTCTGCTAGTCATTTTGCTCCTCTACTGATAACTAACAACACTGTCAAAGGGAGACAAAGCCCACAACTGATGAACCAGCATATATTGCACATCTATTTACTAGGTGTGCTACCAAAAGCACTACTGATTTCAAGTTTAAGTACATGGCTGTGAACTGCAGCTCCTTTTAGCTCCCTCCTCTGCTAATAGAAGGCACCAGCCACTGACAAGGCAGTGAAGACAAACCTTAATGCAAAAGTCTCCTCTGGCAAACTCTGCAGATAGACAGATAGACCTTCACCACAGCTTCACCCTGCTCGAAGTGCAGAGTCCACTGCTGAACAAGCATTATCACTTTTAGATTCATTTGATGAAATGCATGTTTAAAAGCCACAATTAAAACAGCTACATAAAAATCTAGCCGATTTTTACCCTGCAGACATGAGTGGCAGTTGTGCTAGTTCACTCTTGGCCGAGAATCACTCCAGGATGACACAACAGTTGGCAGCAAAGTTTCACTTAAGCGTTTTTTAACAGATAACTGGATTACTGACCAAAATAAATAAATAAATAGAATGTGAAAATCATGCAAAATGTGAAATATTTTGTCAACAGAAACAACTGTCGCAAAGTGAAAGTATTTCAGTCGAAAATTGAAACCGTTTATTCAGAGCAGCAGCACTGTGCCTCCTGGGAGCTGTAGATGGAATTATTTCTGCTCCCATTCTTCTCTCAGGGCTTGGCTCCCTGGCCAAGCTCCGTCTCTCACGATGCACTGTGGATAACAGCACTATGGCTTGTGCCTTCATCTCATTCAGAGGGTGCCCTTCCTTTGGAGATATGTTGCCATTGGAGGGGGAAAATACACATTGAAATATTTTTCCTTCCATCTATAGTATTTTGAATTCTGATATTTTAATTCAAAAAAAAAAAAAAATAGGTAACAGCTACAAATAAGAACTAAGAACTAAGAGATAAATTAAAAAAAAATCATTTTTTTCTTGAAAATCTTCCATCACAAGCCTCTCTCCAAGTCGATATCAGAGCTTGCCAGAAGATAGAGGAGAACAGGTATGAACTCAATCCAAGCACAGTGCAACAACTCTCAAGACCAGCAAAGAGCTGCTCAGGTCCGACTTTTCCCATCTCTTTTTGCCTGGCTGGTTTCTGCGGCTCTCCCTCTCTGTCTCCCCTCTGCCAGTCTTGCCCTGGTGCCAGCAGCGCCTCGGTGCAGGCCGAGGGGCTTCACCACCTCGTCAGGAGCTGGGCCAAAAGCTCCAGCCCTGCCTTCCTCCAAAAGAGCTGGGTCAGAGGCAGTGCAGCTCTTGGTGCTTCTTGGCAGTGTTGCCTTGTGTAGCCAAAATTCAGAGGAATATCCAAAGCAGAAAAATCCCTGAAGAGCCGGACACAGATGGATATCCCACTGTCTTCCACTCATCTGCTCCCACCTCCAATCCTAAAACATTGGTCTGCTACATCTTTTTTCGTCTTTTTTTTTTTTTTTTTTTTGGGTAATCCCTGATACAGAAACACTAACGATTGTTTTAGCAGCACGACTGGCAGGCACCGCTCCAGTGATGGTCGTCTTTATTTTGAGTTCTGCTCCACCTTCCCTGGAGCAGAGGAAACTTGCAGTCTGTCACTGACGTGAACATGGGCATGTCAACCATCACTACTGCTCTGCGTGTGCATTTCATCCGTGTTTGTCTCTTTGTGGGCTAGAAACTCCTAAACATGGTGCAATGGCTACATATTCAGCTAAGTTCAGACACTTCCAAGGTGTCTAGATTCCTCTGTAGATTCCCCCTTATATTCGATGGAAAGAAGAACTGCACTTTCAGACCATCCTCATCTCATTCCAAGGTAAACTTGCTGCTGCCTATTGACCACAAAAGGAAGTCTGACAGCCAGCTGAGACGTCTATAATAAGCAATTGAAGTGAGAGGAGATGACTACCATGAATGTTTCTCTTATATACATATTTTGTGTAAGATACCCTGTTGCCTTAACTTCAGTTGGGATCTGCAGACATTACTGTAATACAAATATCGGTCTCCAGAAACTTCTAGCCATGCCTACAAAGCTTCATTTGTTTGAGGACTAGCAGAGAAAACAACCATGAGACATCCCATTAGCTGTCCTCACAAAAACATATAAATGAACTCCTTTCCCCCTTTCCTGTGAACAAAACCAGCTCCTCTGAAGAACAGTCCCCAAGCCATACCAAAGTGACAAGAATGGGATATACAGTGCAAGCAAGGCCAAAGTCCAGAGAATAAACAGAAGGTATACGAAGGTCCTTGCTTTCCTTCCACAGCCGAGTTGTCCCTTGGGGCTGGAGTCTATTCTGGCATGCGTATGTATGGCTGTTCCCTCCACTCTCACATCCAGAGAGTCTGGACTTCTTCCCAACAGAGCCCAGAAAGAAAGCATTAGCATCCAAAAAACTCTCGAGAAAGCTATCAGGAATTGATTTTTCTATGACAGTGTCCTGCCAAAAAGAGTTTTTCCTTTTATTCCTTAACTGGTCAGAGCAGACAACTGGGAGTACAATCAGTCAACACATACTGATATATTTCAGATCTTGTTTCTTTAAAAGATTCAGATTTAACAGCATTCTGAATAGCCACCAGATGTACAAAGAGCAAACAAATCCCTCCCTGCACCAACCTTACAATTCATTTCCAGGATGTGCTAGGAAATTTAATAAGCTTCAGACTCCTCAACCGCTGACCCAGCTTTCAGCCAGGCTCAGCAGTCTCCTGGGTATCGCGAATGTAAGATATAATTAAGACATGCAAAGTTCTGAATCAAGCAGCGGATGTGTAATCATGACAGTAAAATGCATATACACAGAAATCATAAGAGCTTAGATCATAGAGAAAAAAATGAGCAGCCTTAACAATATACAGCAATTTATTTAGGACAAATTTTTCACATAAGCTAATGAATGAACTTACAATGCAGACTTTCAGAAATTGTTTATTCGGCTAATTCCAAATTGGCAAATAAATTAGGGGCCAATTCCATTTTTATTCTGAAAAGAAACCCCACAAAATCCCTAGCTACTACTGTTCTGAATATGGAGTACATTTGCAAGGGACATTAGAACAGACCTTTGTTTAAGAAATAAACAACCCTCCACCCCACAAAAAGAAGAAGAAACAAAAAAAACACAAAGCCCCACAAAACTCACAGATTGATATCCAATAATTTATTTCCCTCATACCTGCTTTCTTAAATATTTCTACAAAATGCTTCACCATTCAGAGAGGACTTCAAAACAGGTATCCTTCAAAGGATTTCCCCTTTGAAGTGTTTGCAGAATTCAGCCTCTGGCTTTGTTATAAAACACTTGCTAGGATGATATTATGCCATCCACTTAAGTGTCTCTTAAGCCTTTATTTATACAGGTGAGCTGTACCTTTTAACATCTTGTCCTACAGTCTTTTTTGTTTGCTTGTTTTAATATAGCAAAAAACATATCCAGGCAAAAAATCCTGCTAATTGCCAGGGTAAGACTGCCATCTAGTAGAGAACTTTTCCCAGAAACATGCTGCTTCTTTGAGAAAAATACAGAAAAACGTGCCACATTGAGGTCCATTGTGGTAGAATAGGTTTTACAAAGTTTAATAATGAGTGATATAGCACTTGCATATGCCACTTAGTAAACAGAAATAAATCTGTAGATAAGAAGAGAAAGAACATATAAAGAACAGAACAGGAAGTAGTGTGGAAAAACATACTGCTACGGAGATCAGCTAGCTCGTCACTTTGGACACTCGGTAATGATGCCATAACTGTATGACAACCGTATTGATGGATATCATTGAGACTAGTGAGGTCATCATTCAAATAATGAAATGTATTTAGGTGCAATAAAAAAAAAAATACAGGACTAAAATGATTAACCATGGAGAAAAGTTCCTTCTGAGGAAGATGGTCAGCCACTGTTCAACATATGACAAACCCAACAAGCACAAGGCACAATCCTTCATCCTAGACATGTCCTTGAAACAGTCACATAACCACCTAAATTAAACCTGGAACGTCAGCACCAAAAACGGGGGACAGGTAATTTTAGGAACAGAGTAAAAAAGAAGAGCACAGGGCTGCTTGCGAACCAAGCAAATCCTGTCCAGTGCCTGAAGAAGACACAGCAGCGAGGCCGTATAAATCAGCCATCAGGACGGAGAGGGCATATCCACATTGCCCGACTCCAGCAGCTGGTGCTGCAGGACTGGGCGTTTGAACCCAACACACGGTGCTCATCATGGCTAGAACAGGAGCCCATGATTAAAGAGAGGTTGAAGTAATTAGCCAGTCACGAAGCAGAGGAAGAACAGAAGACAGTTACTGATGGACAAGCGCGTGGCTTGCATCACTCTCCACATAAAGGACACTGCGGTCCCCGATCACTGATTTCAGGCTACAGCTTCATAAACCAGCTCCATGCAACACTTCTTCAGTAAAGAGAACCCAGTGACTAATCCCACTCTCAAAACTGCGTGACCACCTGAGCAGGGCCTCTCCCACACCTGCAGTGACTGCCATCGAGTAAGGCAACCATGGCTGTCAAACGCGCAGGACTCAGCAGCAGTAAATATCATGGGATTATGCTTTGAGAAATGAGACAACAAGTAAAATACAAGGAGTCTTCTCCTCCTCATCTTTAAACTAAAATGCATTAGATACATGGAGAACTTCTCAATGCAATACTTTAAAAAACAAACTGGACCTCTTCCAATGTACATGTACAGGGAACACTGGAGTGTTCTGAATTTCAGCTAAGTTCATAAATATGAAGTAAATGAAAGTACATAAAATGATAAGTAAATATTCCCCACCCCCTGCCCTGCTTCAAGTCACATCACCACGTTTTTATATTTGTTTTGTACTGCTCCACAGGCAGGATATTTAAGTCTGCTTACCGAGTTTTCTTTCAGTTGGAGACCTTCTCCGTTTGGCAGCGATGACCTCCGTTTTGTTGAATTCCTGTTTGGTGTAGAGTTAGCGCCTCCAGTTTTCTTTTTGACAAAAAGCACTTCACAGCTGGCTTGATCTTCATTGTGTGTGCTTTTCCCTGCATTTATTACCCTTCGGGAGACAGAGAAAAAGAAAAAGAAAAAAAAGAAAAGAAAAACAAGGATCCAAGTTAGAGAAGCACAGAAGCATCCGTTTATATTTTATAAATGACACAAAGACAGATAACCACAGCCGAGAAATACTGCAAATACCAACTGAATTAGTTGACTTTTATACAATGTATTTATCTATCTATCTATATAGATATTCATGCATACATACTTGTTTAATACCTTCCATATACCCATATTTGGTGTAACACAGATTTTTCATAGCATAGTGTGAACAGGGAACAGCATCATAATATTATTCCTACCTGTGAGACATTTTTAAGGAAAATGGACTAATGCTTGATGGTCATATCTGACAACACTTATCTTCTCTGTTGAGACATGAGATCCCCATCTGCTTTCCTACCTTCCAGCACCTTATTCACCTTCAGTGAATAGTGAATTAGTTGGCTAGGGGAGTCTACTCTGTCAAGTTCCCGAAGTCTAGCATGAGCAAAATATCTCCTAAAAACCCAAGGAAGTTGTTAGACCTACAGGCACAGCAGGAAAAACAGCTGACAACCTGCTCTGGATGGTCAAGAAAACCCCAATGAACCAACCCCCCAAAAAGAAACCAAAAGCCAAAGAACAAAACTCCCCTACGCCTGTCCTACCCCCAGGTAACACATCAGTTGATTTATACCGACAGGTTTCAGAGTTCAGCACTAAGGTCTTGGTACAAACTTCGGACATCCAAGGCTATCCCAAGAATTGCATCAAGCTGCCAAGTTCAACACATTTTCCTCTTTCTATGTAGGAGTCTTTCCATAAACAGATTAGTTTTACTTCAGTTGAAGTTGTGTTCAATGAGACAAACTTGGACAGCCCTTACTCTACCCAAAAATCTTGTTCCAGCTGGGGCTGGTGCTAGTCATGCAGCCCCAGACTTCTGAATGATGCAACTCAAGGACTTCTGCCCCCCGCAGAAAGTAAAACATCTTGAAGGCATATAATAATTCCTAGGGCATGTCCAAAACATATCTTACTTCCTTATCTCCCCTGTTTTCATTACAGTAAAGTGTTACATAACAGAAAAACTCCTAATCAAAGCTGTTGGAAAGGAAAGAAAACACAGACTTCAAGGGGGGCTGCAGGAGACTTTGCATGAGCTTGCCTACTCTTACTGAAATGTCAATTTTGTGTCAGCTTGGCTTAAAGACAAAATTTTCTTTTGATTTTCTAAGTGCAACATGGCAACCTACTACAAGCAAATGAGTAATTTTTGCCCTTGTTAGAGGCAGCACATAATAAGAAAATGCACATCTACTAAAAATAACCATTTCCAGAAACAAATAGCTTCTTTGCAATGCCAAATGTCACATACTGCAGGCTTACAGGAGAATGTTTGGGGATCTTTTTGTTTGTTTTTCCCAGTTACTATCTGTAAGCGTACTCGTAACACCACTGGTTGTTTACAAGTGTTCCTTGCACATAAACACCCACTGTGGCTAAAATGCTTGGCACTGGGGGCATGCGGAACAGATGGAGCAGCAGCATCTGGCTACAAGGCACCTGTGAGCAGATTAGCCACTCATCATGTAGGGCACTAACACTGCAGCAACTGGGGATCAGACACTACGATGCAGCAGGCTTCTAAGCTGACAAGACAGCTTTTTCCTTGTCATATTAGGAAAAATGGAAGCATATAAGAAGAAACAGAAATAAAACCACACACACAAAAAAAAATAAAAATTAAAGAATTTAATTAAAATCAGCTGACCAGCCCTCCTTTGCTTCCAAATGCCACGAGCATCTTTAAGCATTACAGCAGCACAGAAGATAAAATTTTATCAGAAGCATCTAAATATTCAGTTTAGCTGAGCAGTCTCCTCACTGGTGTTGCTAATTATTTTCAATCCTATTTCAAAAGCCAAAGACAAACAGTGACTGTTTTAAGGAATAGCTTTTGTCTTAAGCTACTCTTGTCTCTGAGTTTAGCAATGGGCTTGAGGATTTGTATGGCAGAAGATGTTCTGCTCTTTAATGTTTTGTTAAGCTCTGCACAACACTATCATTTGACAAAGCTCTTATCAAGGAAGCCTGTCGGGCACTTAAAACATCAGAAACGGTGAGAGAGCAAAGTGATGGGCCAAACTAGCTTGGCAGTCAGCTACTGCAAAACACCTGGAGGCTGCAGCTCTATTCAGACTCTTTAGCTGGAAGGGACATGACCAAAAGGAACCTGGTAATTTGGAAACCTTTGCAAAGAGTTGAAGCAAACCCAGTGAGCACTCAGCCATCCACACATACTCCCGCATCACATCCTGCAGCCTTCTGGAAAGGAATCTCCATGTTTGATCTCAAAGCTCGAGCTGTGTGTCAGTATTTACTAGATCTGATGCTCACCACAGAAGCTGGTAACAACTTTCAACCAGTTTCAAACAGCTCCGTGTCTTGGCTGTCCTTTGAAATCCTTTTCTCTACGCAGCTTCTCAAATCCTTCCTCAAGGCAATTCTCTCAGCCAGCTTTCCAGTGCCGATTTTCCCCTTGTCTTTGCTTCTTATTCTGTCAGACAGTAACTTACAAACACAAAAACTACATCGAAGTTGCTTCTACAAATAACAAAGCAGAACCAAGGAGAGGTGCCTATCTCTAAAAGGCAACTCTTAAGGACGCCACACAGAAAATTTTGATGGAACACTTATCACCTCCCTCCTTTTCTGCAGGAAGGATCTGAGCTGCCTGAGCTCCCTTTGTGTCTTTTTCTTACCATGAAACTCGCCTTAAAAAGTACAAAGAAAAAAGAATTCTCACACTAAAGACACCTTCCCCCCCTCCACCATGCAAGTCATCTTCATTCCCATTTTATCATGAAATATGCAAGGCTGGGAGACGAGAGACAGACACCTATAATGCTCCAGATTTTGGCTCTGGCTCACACTTAGCATTCTGCTGCTCTCCCCTGAGACCCCAAATCTCACCTGAACAGAAAGGCAGGTCATTCTGCACCTATATCCTTCATCCTGCAGAGCTCGCAGACTTCAGGTGCTGTGGTCACTGATTGCAGAACCCTACATTTACATCAAAAGAACAAAACACGCCAATCTAATAAATCCCAATCCTGCTTTGGGAATAGTTTATTGGGAAAAAAATACGATGACTTAAGTCCTTATAAATATTTCCACTCAGCCTGCTATTTTCCATGTTGATACAAACATATTTGCTCTTGAAGCACTCCCTGGATATTTTACCCATAGCAGACATTAAACTGTGATTTGCTACAGCAGAAGTTCCAAGCTGAGCTGTCACAGAAGCTTTTTCTCCTCTTCAAGATCTCAAACTCTGTAGAGATTTTTAATAGTAATCCAAACACTTGCATCAAAACAAACAGAAAAACTTGCAAAATTTTGTTCGTATCGCACTTTGATAATAGCACTGAGAAGGGGCAGGAGCTTAGCAGAGGCTGCGGCTGCTCTCCTGCCCGCAGCAGTTGGCACTTTCGGAGGCACCAAGCTCAGGGCAGTCACGGGAGCTGGGGGAGCTGCGCTGCTCCCCAACGAGCTGCACGGGGGGCCCGCTCCAAAGCCACCCTCGGCACGCGGTAAATCCTGAGGGCAGCCAGGTAGCTGAGGCGAGGGCAGGGGCGGGCAGCCACCTGCAAGGCCACACTGGCATCTCCAAGCCTACATTCCCCGCATCGAGCCACGGTCCCGCTCCCAGGAGCACCACGGCCCCGGGAGCCTGCCCGGGCCTGGCCCCTCTCCAGCACCTCCTGCTTGGGTCAAAGTGTCTGCCCGAGCCCTTGCACAGCTCTGAGCACACTATGGCTGGGCAGGAAGTCAGCACTGAAGCTTGGGGTATTATCTGTAGGCCATCAGGGCACCAAAATACCTAAAAATATTCCTAAGAGTGCTGTAGAAAAAGGGGGCTCCAGCAATGAGCGTTTGCTGTTGAGCAGCAGCCTCAGCAGGCAGGATGCCACCCTCGGAGGGAGCGACAGGGAGGAAGGGCAGCTCGAAGAGAAAGAGTGAAAAGGGAAGAAAACCAGCTTGCTAGGGCCCAAGCAGAGAAAGTAAAGTCATAAAGAAAACATTAGCTGGTGTTCCCAGATTACTGCTTTTAGGTAGATCTCCTGCAAAAATCATTCTGTCAAACATCTTTCTCTGTAAACTTAAAAGGTAAGAGAAAAAAAAAAAAAAACAACACAAACCACCCACAACTATGCAGGCAAGTTACATGCTTTTGAATAATGTCTTAAAACAAAAACCTTTCAATCACAAAAACAAAAATTATTTTCTGCTAACCCTCCTATCTTTCCCAAGGAAATTTTCTATTCCTCATTTTACAATCTCTCTGATTACACACTACGTTAAACGTTATTAAACTATTCAGCTTAGAACAAGCATGCTCCTTTTTCCTCCAATATCATTTTTCAGATTTCAGATTTTTTCAGACAATGTCAGACTGCAACACTAGCTATTGGCAAACAATTCTTTTCCTAGGAAATATGGGGTTCATACAGTATAAAAGCTGCTTTATTGAACCTTCACAAAAGTTGAGCAATGATAACCAAGGGCTTTTTGTTGAGGTTATTCACTTGCAGAGGATAAAAGTGACCTTCTGCAACTCTGGTGTATGCACGTTGCAGAGAGAAACACATTTGTGACCTTTGCACCCTTCCCCAGGAGAGCAGCCACAATGCCAACAAAACGAACAGAACAACCACCAAAACAAAGCAGTTACCTTATGGGCTTGGATGAAAAGTCAGCCTGACACAGAGGCCTGAACCACAGTCAGCCAGCTGAGGTGCTGCGGAAGAACCTGCCAGGCAACCTCGGAGATGCCTTCACTTGTGGAACCTGCTCTCTCGTTTGATCCACACACACACACACACACACACAAACCCTTAAACTTGTTAACCATCAGGCAAGAATAAACGCTTTTCACCTCTGCCTTTAAGTTTGGGCACAAGGGAGGCAGACAAAAGTGGATGCCACCCTGCGCAGTTTGCTGATTTTGATTTAAAATTTAAGGCCAGCACTTCAAAGGAGCAATGGGCACCGACAGCAGCTGCTTTGAAAGGGATTAGACCAACAGAGCTGCACCGCAGGAGCCTTCCCTCCTCCTGAAAACCTGCCCGCTTCCACCAGGCAGCAAGAGCCGCCCCGTCTCCCTCCTCACCCCAGCTGGGGAACAGGCACGTTGCCCTGGGACCATCCACGTGCCCACTCCTTGCATCCAACCCATATAACAGCTAACAACAGAGAAACAACCCAGATTAGTTAACACTATAAATGTTAAGCAATGCACTCCTACAGATTTGGTCTTCAATTTCATCTTTTGAACAAATTAAAGATACTGTGGGAAAAAAAAAAACTCTTTCATAGAAGTATTGCTTTTTCTTTTCTGTTTTAATGGATTAGCATTTGAGTGGATACTACTGCCTTATTCTGTGACATCTCATTCACGGTCTTGGATTTCCAGGTAGGTGGCTGTTTCTCCCCCTCCACCCACCCAAGATTTATTTCTGTATTGGGAATTGGCTTGAAAGAGATTTCATTTTTATCTGTTCTTCTACGGATGAAAGAAAGCATTTGAAACAGGCTCGGCAGTTTCATTCATTCCTTCCTGCAACAGTGATATTGCTCACATCAAAAACAAAATACCCGGTAGTATTTTATCCTGTGGGCAGAAACAGAAGTCATCCCTTAATCATTTCCCTAAAATGAGGATGGAAAAAATCATTGTCTCAGGCAAGCAGCAAGTGAAGGCTTAGCCAGAAACATGAATCTAACAGTGCTGCACTGAAAACAGTGTTTCTGGTATAAGCAATCACACCACAATTACGTTAGGACATGCATAGAAGCTACTACACATACCAAGCTGATAAGGAGTAACTATGGGATAAAAATGCAAGATAAAAATAGACAAGGGCCGAAGTGAAACATCATTTATGCTGAAGATTTAAAATACCTTAACAAGAAGTCAGAAATAATGGGAGAAAAATAAAGCTTTAAAAAGTTTCTGTCAAGTTTAACATAAATGAACACTAACAGATAACAATACAGATTGTCTTTGGATTGAGTTCAGCTACATTTCTGAAGGAAAGGCCACTAGATTACTTATAGGCTACCCATCTAAAGCTAATCCATGGCCTAACAAACAGCCGTGCTTTCCCAGAAAGACAAAATATTAAGCAACATGAAGGAACAAGCAGTTTAAGTCAAAATAATGATGTACCGTTCTCAACCAGCTCTACACCGAACAGGCCGACCAGCTTTACAAGGAGAAGCAACAGACCATAAGCCCCGAGCAAACTCTGAGCAAGGCCACAGGGACCAGCCCAGCCGGACACCAGCAACGGATGCGCCTGGCGTGGTCTCACCTTGCAGCTGGGTACTCTCAGCTAAAGTTGCCAATGCTACTTACCAACTTCCCCTGTCTTACTCCTTTTCTATCAATGCTATCAATGCTGGGTGAGAAATTGCAGGAGCAAAGGTTAAATTGACACCATGAAAGGGAAGCTCCAGAAAATGTAGCGAAATTGCAGAGCACCAGCTCACACAGTCCCACTTAGGTAAGTATGTATGGCTTCCTGTTCAGAGCTTGCTCAAAAAAACTAAGCAAGAAAGGATATTCTGGAGGATAATAGGGGCAAAAGTGCTTGGGTTCACAAGTGTCCTTCTTGCCCATTTGCAAACCACATCTTTTTCCTGTAGTCAAGCATACCCAAGCAAGTGCTTTAGCACATCCGGACATCATCAACTCTCCCAGTCCAAACCTTCCATTGCCCATTCTACAACTGGGGTGGCTGAGGCCACAGAACACTTGAAGCAATGGTCTAGTTTATGCCTGTAAATTCTCAAAGGTTGGTACTTTTAATCATAGGGAATTGGTTTGAAATCCTGCCCAGTATGCAGCACTTGAATTTTCTACGTTTACCTTGTTTGTAAGGCAAGGATTCTTATGAGTTTTGGTGAGTATGACATGTTAGAGCTCGAAACTGAAGCAGAAGATATTAAATAGCAGAGCTGGTATGGAAAGAGAAAGCCTCCCTCTGCGTAACTATACTCCATCGAGCCTCACTAGCATGGGAGTTACCCTTTGGATTTGGTTTTAGGATTGGCAGCTCTTGAAACTGAAACACTTGATATAATCCTAAGAAAAGAAACTGCACATGTCATGACGGCACAAGTCTTGTTCATATTGCTCCCAGCTATTTTACCACCTCTGTGTTCTTGTAGTATTGAAGGACTTTGAAGGACAAAACTGTAAGGTTATTAACAGTGAATACTCGGCTTTTGGCAACATAAGGATGAGGCTGAGAACCCAGGTTCCTGCACCGCCTCAACTCCCAAAAGAGGGAAAAAAGTAGGCACTTCCACACGTATTCCCATGAGCTGTTCAGCTCCTCCCGCACACGAGGCCGAGGACAAACGCGAACACAAGGGCGTCTCACCGGGGCCGCAGCAGAGCCCTGAGGCGGCCGGCGCGAAGGCAACTGTGTCCATGCTCCAGGCGCCCAGCTCCAGGACAGGAACACATGGTTGCAGCTGCTGAAGGGCCAGGGACAACCAGGGGTTTCCAGCCCCAAGAAATACTCACTTTGCCCACAAACACAATATTATAAAAAATGGTCCAATATTCACCAAATGGGATTCTTGCATTAAAATTAAAATATTTTAGCTTGATTATAGGCTGCAAAGTGAATGCTTGCACACAGGGCTTCATGGAGAAAACAAAATACCATTAAAAAAAAAAAAAAAAAAAAAAAAAAAACACTTTCCTTCCTGAAAGTCTCCTTTTTAAAGCATATTTTAAAACACAGCCTTTCTTATCTAGAACACTATCACTTCTATGTAAATAAAAGCTCTCCTTACACCTGCACTGAAGTGAGTTATGGGTTTAAAGCACTTCAGTAAACCCCACACCATTAGGCAATGATGCTGTAGATCACAGCCTCAGCTTTCTCAGGGTTAAGCAAAATCAAGATAAATTGCTTATGCAAAACCGGTCCAAGCTTAAAAAAAAAAAGAAACTTTCATATTTAGCATGTGTGAAAGTTAACTGCAAGGGTCTGGTGGCGATGGTACTAATCCCTTTTATACAGCTGCCAACTTAAATTAGCCCCAAGCTAATCTTCACAAGTGTGACAGAGAGCGTCTCCACAGATAAGCACTAATGCCCTATTCACAATACTCCTCTACCACAGCAGGTATCATGAAGCCCCTACAACCTTAAAGAAGTCAACTGCCTAATTTGTTTTTTAAGGGACATCATAGAAAACTGTATGTATGAGAGCACCCAAATGCAAGGCAAAGAAAAGAAAAGAAAGAAAGAAAGAATAAATAAGTAGAGTTTTACTAATATTATTCTGCAAGTAGAAGATGAATGCACAGCCCCTCATATATTGGTAATTTTTAAGAATACCTTAGAAAAGAAACACACCCTGCTGCTAGTGTTATATCCATCACTTTTCTTCTAAAAGAACTTTAACTGGAAGATCTGTAGGAAGGGGACCATGCATAAAAAAAATACAGTGGCCCTCTGCTGTAGAAATATGGGTTATAACTCAACCTTTCCACTTATATTATTAAAATTACCTTTCAAGAACTAATTTTTGAAGCCATGAAAGTTTAAGTAGATGCAAACTAATGAAATGTCAGCATCTTAAGCCTGAAAGGTTTTCAGAACAGTGAGAGCAATCTTCCTCTTGAATTTTTATAGATCTTGAGGATTGCTCAAAACTTTTGTATGTGCATGTCTAGAAGTGTAGAAGCACATGTACACACACATCTGTACCAAATACCAGGGCAATCTATTCAAAGTTCAATGAAATGTTTTATCACTGAAAGCACTTATTTTTCAAACAATACTGGTCAAGGTGCTGTCTGGACATCACAGATGAAAAATATCAAGTGCAGTGATGAACTGGAGACAGTCAATGCAGGGACCCTGATAAAACCACCTCCAGTAAAAGTCAAGGTGAATGGGGGCTGAATGCAGAATTTCTATGTGAGAGCAGAAATGCAACAGTGAGAAAGAGAGTGCCTCTCCTCATGCACAAGCACTGGAGTTTGGATGAAACCATATCCTTTCCAGCCTAATGCACTGGATTATCCACACAGAGCAACTCCATCTCTGGGCTCTGCCCACCGCCCATCACTGGTACCCAAAGCAATTTTTTGGCATATGCTGTCACTGCATCCAGTGGCCAGAGCCACCTGTGTGTGTGCGTGGGCTGCACAGGCACGTCATCATCACAGCTTCATGCAACCGCACGTCTGCATGCTCCTTTCTCCAGGACTACCTGGTTTTCCTACCTACTCAGGAAATCTGTCTTCCTAATGAATCTTATCCCTTCTGAACTTGATGGCAAAAGCATCACTGGCTCCTAAAAAATCTCAATCCAAGCCCAAATGTGCAAAAGCATCCAGGCATCCTGAAAACCTGCTGGCTATCAAGTACCTTGCAGTTAGCACCAACACAGCAAACAGGACAAGCCAGGTATTTTAAAAGCAACTATAACTAAAGATAGCCAGTTGTATCCTATGTGGCCCACAGGTTAAAGGGGAGCTCAACACAAACTGACTTTGGCAGTGACCAGACAGATGCTCTGCGGTGTAACCAGAAGAAGCAACAGCCCCACAGAGAGCTCATAACAAGAATCAAGTCTGATGCTGGTACCAAAAACAACTGTAATTTGCAGGCAACCTTTATCATTCCTCCCAAGCCACTGGGAAATTAAAATCCTGTCAAGACTTGTAATATATATAGACAGACAGATCAGGAAATAACAGAATGTTACAGCGTCCCTGCATCCTGTTGCAGTAAGGAACAACTTGTTTCCAGAAATTATGATTAAGGTTGTGCAAATGTGAGATACCCACCAAGGCAGTGAATGGAATTGGAAATTCAAAAGGAATTTTGGATCCCCTTGACATGATTCTAAACGTACATTTAAACAGAGCTGCGTGAAGACTGAGATGAAAACCATGCAGAATTCAGGAGCTGAAGAATTCAGAAATTTGACAAGACAGCAAATTTCTCAGCCAGCCGACTGATGTGAACTTACAGAACTATTTTCTCTGCTGACTTTGCAAGCAATAAGCAACCTCCACCTTCCCAAGTCACTGTGGGAAGTTACATAGGTACACCTGTGTGGCAAAAAGTTTTATTTATTTTTCATCAGTGAATGACTGCAGCAAAACTGATGGGACTATATGGAGAAAGAAATGGGAACTGATGTGGAGGACGGGTCCTGCTTAAACTAATATTTCTGGAGAAGAAATGTGAAATTTGTCTCATGAATCCACTAGTAAAAAAAAGGAAATGGTTTGGCATAATTTAGTACTATGCACCTGTGTATAACAAATGCCGATCCATATCTTCTTTTGGAAAATCCATCAACTCCTTCCACTTCGAAGACCACCATGGGTCATCTGGTTAGCTGCACAGGGACAGGTCAAGGGGGGCACTGCTGGTCTACGATGGGTTTGCCTTCAGCATCGAGAAGTCAGGCTCAGAGACTGCTGCCTTCCCCTGTGTGCCTGAAGTTACAGTGGCTGTGAATCAAGAAAGAAGCCAAGTATTTTTAATCCTCTTAGATACCTGAAACACCTACACGTGATTGCTGCTGCAAGGACGGCCCCCAGGCGAGAGATGTGGTCAGATGTCTGTGGGGAAGACAGCTAAGTCTAAGCTAATACCCACACTTACGACCAATAAAGAGAAAGATCTGGGGGCATGATTCATCGAACATATTTTAATTGTTTACATTTCCACAAAACGTCTATCCCTCTTCATGGGCAGTAGAACATGTCCATGTCACTCTTGACACTGACACAGCAGGTGTCCATGTGTGGGCAGATCACTCCCACCCCACACGCCTGAGGTTACCTGGGGGCAAAGGGAAGAGAAGAAGAAAAAAATAAATATAAAAAAATCATCAAATCAGACCCCAACTTCCCTTTTAAAAATTTTCCTGTTACTTGAAATTGAAATGTATTTTCTCAAAAGTCAGCTTTGGTATAGCAGTCCCTTGAGACAACTAATAATGTCATCCAATGCAGAAAACCAACACCAAAAGGGAGGCAGAAGAATATGAATTACACACAAAGGCCACAGATGACCAGGTGCCTGAAATTTGGCATTACAGTTCCTGATATGACATGAATTTAGCGTGGTGGAGCAGTTTAAATGCATCTAAAACAGCCAATAGGGTTTCTCAGGCGGAAAAGGAGATAATTGTAAACCTTATTCATAGCAATTAAATCTTTACAGACTAAAATAGAATCCATTATTCCTCCAAAATACTGGGACTAGAGCCAGCAGTAATTTCAGCAGAGGAGAAAGGTGACAATTTTGAGAGAAAAAAAAAAAAACACGTATTCTCTCACATAAAAAAAATTAATATTAATAATTTAAAAAAGAGAACAAAGACAACTTCATAGATTTTCATGGAAAAAAAAGAATTCCTTCCTCCAAGAGCAACAGAGACATCAGAAATTAGTATTGCAACAAATGTCAACATCACCTTATCTCAGCGGGTACTTCATACAAACAGTAATTTCTCCTAGTGACTAAAAAGAAGAAAGCTAGGGATCATTATTGCTATATTTAGATATTTGCACAGTACCCAGACATGTTTCCTTTGGAGTCATCTAAGCACATGATATTAGACAGACACGAGAAAACTGGATAACCACTTTTAAGAGGCAAATGTTGCCACTAACAAAGTATTCATTAATCTGTTCCCAATTCAAAATGATCATCCGGAAGTGGCAAAAACTTTACAAATCATTTGCCAAGGACAAAATACCTCCAAAACAATGTCAAGAGACAGCTGTTAGACTGGGAAAAAACACAAAGAGATGACACTAAAAATCTTAAAAGCATCAAACAGGATGTCATACAATTATCAACACATCTCAAGGAGACAAATGTTACCGTCAACTGGGATGGGAGGAACAGGGGGAGCGCAAGAGAAATCTGTTCTCAAGGTAGAAGAAGATTCTTTCGAACGAACTGCAAATATGCCACTCTCCTGATTGAAAACCTGAACAGCCCAGACTGGGCCTGGATGAGAAGGTTTTTGCTTGCTAATCCTGTGTGCCACTTCTATCAATTCCTTTACAGAATAGGAGAAACAAACAAACAAAACAAAAAATGTTGAATTTAAAGGAATCAAAAAGGAAATGAAGCTGTCTGTACATGTACATTGGGAGAGGTATCAATGCTCCCTGACCAGGATTTATATCCACTCATAAGAATGGATAATATATGAACACCATATAATATTTAAGCTAAGTCTCTGATCCTGGCCATTGCAAGACAGGATGCTATGCTATGTTTTTCTAGTTGAGAAATACTCAAGAATCTCAAATAAAAAAAAAAAAATCAAGAAACAAAACCAGGTTCAGTTTTTCTCTACATTCAGCTCCTGAAGAAAAAAAAAAAAAAACCAGCAAAAATGACCTCTCCCACCATACAATTCACCTGAAATGTTATTCTGCAATAAAAGATAGGTACAGATAACTACTGCTATGCACCACAAACACTATAATTAAAAATCATTCATCTTCAAAAGATCTTTCTCTAAAGCTTCAAATGTGTTACATTATTCATTGAAAAGGCTGCTGCTGCATCCAGGGAAAACTGAAGTTAACCTCTCTTCCACAGCAAGAATGTGTATTAGTACAATGTCTGCTGTGTAGTGCAGAAAAGCCCACATAATTTTTCAACCCGCTGAGATGCTGTTAGACACAGCAACCTGAGAGAATGATGAATCAGCTAATCTCAGCTCTGTGCCAAGACAACTGCAGAGTATCTGGTGTCACCAAGATGACAGGACAAGAGCTGCGTCTTTCTGAACATCGCTCTTCTGGATCTCAGATACACTGGCCTGAGCGCTTGAAGTGTCTTTGGACGCAGGGCAGCCCTACACCCTGCTTCAACAGCAACATAGTGCAGGCACAGTCCATGTGGTGCTCCAGCAAAAGCGTCCCACGCTAGACCTAGAGGTCCCTCCTCAGGGAGGCATGGCACTAAGTTGCCCACACATGCTGCCCCTCGGGTCTCTCTTCACCAGCAGACCCAACAACAACATGAACAGTCATTCTTTTCTTTTTTTGAACCTGCTCTGCCCTAGTCTCGAGTCTTGACTTCCTCTAGGCTTGAGTCTTGACAGGCCCCTTGGTTAAATGCAATATGCCATGGTGAGTCTACATTGCTTCCCCCCAATGCTCAGAACTGCACAAAGCCAGTTCTTCAGTCTTCTCAGGCTGCTGCTCATCTCACCACCAACACTTGGTTCCTTTTTCTTGTTATTAGGAATTTTCTCCTCACACTTCCTCTTCCTTAAAGAAGAGCTGAAGGAAGTATTTCCTACTTTTAGACCACTCTGCCTGAAGAAACTGCCTTTAAGGAAGAAGAAAACAGTCATAACGAGCATTAAACAAAGCTTATAGCAAACCAACATGCACATACTACACTTGAACTGATTCTCAGAATTATCCTCCAAATAAGGTCAATTCCTGATTTAAGACAATACAAAAGCTTGAAATAAGTTACTTCGTCCTCTCTCTGTTTTCCCTTCCCGTCTCAAGGCGCTACACAGTAGAGCAGAAAGATAACATACAGGAAACAGGACACAGAACCACCTAAAAAGACGGTCAAAACTTCCATATGTACATTGTGAATTTCCCACTTCTTTCTAATTTTTTGATGATACCATTAATATAATTATCATCCCCTCTACCCATCAGTCTCAGCTCAGAACAATCTCCTTTGCCCAAAGTGTGTATACGTATGTGTCTGTGCACATACGTGTGCTACATTTCTGCAAGGAAAAACAAGACCATTTGCTCCACAGATTCAAATAGCCACAAAAAATAATCATGCCAACTACTGAACAAGTTTATATAGGGGTTTTGCAACTGCCTAAATCACCGGTTTCTTCTCTTCCATCTTTTTCACATGTATATATGCATGTACGTGTGTATAAATATATATAAATATAGAATATATAATTATTTTTAAAATATATGTATTTACACAAACACACACTTTTGTTTTTCTTTTTTGAAAAGGATAAGCTTATCTGGGTAAAGCAGATTTCATTTACTGCACAAGATTAAAAAAATCTTATTTCTGCAGCTTTCAAAGAGTAATGTGTTAAAATAAAACATGCTACTGAATGTCAGGATAATCAGCACACCAATTAGAAAAGAAATATTTCAGACACAGAAGAGTTTTTTTCTCATGAACAAATAAACAAGCAAAAAACCCCACAACTCCTCCTATTCCTCTGAAGTATGGGTTATATGAAGTAGATATAAAATCCAGTCTCACAAAGAAAGCACTTGCGACCAATTCACATCTGAACGCAACCGCTCCTCCATCATCGATGAGGACAGGCTACCACAGTAGGGCTGAGACTTGACACTCAGTTCTTCCCTTTTACCTTCTTATCCACCCTTGCATTTCTCTCCCCTTTTCCGCTTTTTACACATACACTAAAAATCGTGTGGAGCCTCTTGCCAGGCAGGTGGCTCTGGGGGAGGAGGTGCATTGGAGAGGAGGAGGGAGGGAGCTGCCTCCCTCCATCCACTGCACCATTCACTCAGGAATAGGCACGTTGCTGATGTAGGTCTCAGGAGAAACAGGTCGCTAGACATTGGCAGTGCTATATATGTGCTGCAGCAACTGTTACCTTCTGCTCCTATGCCTGCTATATTCCTTTGTGGAAAGATGAAATGTCTCTTTTTTTATGTGGAAATCCTCAGATCCCTCAGAGCAGACTCCAGAAGAACTCCCACCTCCTGACTGATATTCTCCTAATATATATTATGGTTGTTCGAAACTCAGTTAATCACATTTTGTCACTTGAGCTTAGATAAATACAGCCCCCACATACAAGACTTCTTCCCATCTTGAGATAGTTATTTTGGCTGGCACTTCTTTCTTTTCCTAAGGAAATAAGGCTTTTCTAGCAGGTTGGATGCTGAAGAGAAATAGCGTTTGCTTTTGCAAGCAGTGTTTCTGCTTAAGGAGGCATGGTTTTTCAATTACAGCAAAAAAGAAAAACACTGAAATTGTTTAATCTTCTCATTTACACACATGACACTTTGCACAGCCTTCTGGATTTGCTGTACTTTTCAGAGAATAACTACTCTTTGAATATAAACCACATTACTGTCATAATCAACGGGCAGCCAGAGAATTAAGCAACTAGCATCTCGACCTTTCCCCTTAACTACATATGCAAAAATTGCACTGTGCACAATTTTTAAAATCTAAGAACAGCTCTATATCCTCCGATCCCTAATTTCTCTTCTTGCCTACAAGCACAAACTGTACTATGTGGGAGTAGAAAAGAAAGAAAATCTAGATGCCTAAATAAAACCATCAAACATTCCTTTTGGTAGCTGGCATTGTTATATACCAGTATATTGGTATATTATTCATATATACTGCTATAACATAATATACTGATATAACCTGCTATAAAGTGTAGTAACTAATATCCTCTTAGGACCAGGCATAGTTTGAATATTCCCCAAACATTTACCAGGCACTTCCTTTAGAGGTAAAATTTACTGTCCAATTAACATTTTGAATATCCTCAATAACTACCGCAAGGAAGACCACAGTGACAAACCTATCCACGAGACTTCTGGGCTTCCAGAATCATTATCCACTGATAACCCCTCAGTAGTCTGGGGCAAGAACAATGTTACAGCTGATTCATAATCAGGTTTTCAAAGATATCACTGATTAACAGTTTGATGATGAAAACTGATGAAAAGTCTGGTAACTTTTCACATATACTAATACAAATCCACTGCTTAGACGGGAGATCTGTGTACTCCTGGAATTAACTATCTCAGACTTTGTTATTTACAAGTCAATCTTCAAAACATGAAAAGAATTGGCATCTTCCATAATAAAGATAGCATCAGTTCATTAACAGAGATTGTAGTCAACGAAAGTTTGAACAACATGTCTACTTAAGACTTCTTGTACATTATCTCCCAAATGAAGAGAAATATGCTCCAAAACACTAGCACAAAAACATGAAGTATCAGAGTCTTCCGTTTCTTTGGTTCAGTGCTCTGATGTGCTAAGTACTGAACAAAAACATGCAAGAAGGCAGTGTATGAAAGCAAGGAGACAAGGATCACATTCAGCTTATTAAACTAAATACTTTCTGCATCACCACCTCTCTGTAGAGATTTATGAGACTCAATGGCTTACAACATAGCCAAATTAATATTCTGTTCGGGGACTGCTTTACCTAATATTTCCGAGTTCACTTCACAAGCTGAACACTGCCCTTAGTACATGCTATTTTGGGCCTGTGAAAGCACTGAGACTCTACTGAATGCATGCACTATCAGGGTTGATCTCTGAAGGGGGAAAAAGCAAAACATAACATCAAGGAACAAGATTTGCATCCCATTTATTTTATGAAGTCTGATTAATCAAAGTGAAGATCACTTCTATCCGCATGTGAGGAAAAAGACTTTCCATCATGTTTAGTTGAAGGAAGGTGTGGGCAGGCTTTCAAGTACTGTCACTTTGGTCATAAGTTAATGGAAACAAGCAACAGCTCCGAGAAGCCGAGCTTGAGTCATCACTGTGTTGTGCCTTCCCCTCACCCCTTAGACATTCCGACACTCACAGCTTTGGTAGCTTTAACAGCAAGCCAAAAACTTCATGCGAGCCTGAAACTTCATCATGGCATAAAAAGCTCTGGCAGCTTACAAGAATAATGAAGTTTAGAAGCCTACGGGAGCTTAAAATAAAATAAGAAAGAATTAAGTGACAAGAAAGAGCATATAAACAAACAAACAAAAAGCATATAAACAAAACCATAAATAAGATCTCTCTTCTGATACTGCAGCTTATCGCATCCATCTCCCAACTATGTAGGTCTATGATATGTAACATATTTCACAATGCTTTGAGTAAAACAGCTTTCAGGGACACGGGTAGGACTACTCTGCATTAGAAAATGCTATTTTTTTCACCAGTTTCACAGTATATTCCAACCACTCCTGTCTCATACAAAACCAGACCCAGTTTTTACTTGCTGCTGAGAAAAGACAGTGACCACACAGTATGCAGATACAGTGGAAAGCAAGTTAATTTGCTGTGGTCTTTGGGTCCCTGCAAGGGTCCATTCTACAGATCTGGATTAGTCCCTCCAGGTTTCCCTCCTGCACTACAGATAGGCTTTACTAACAATATACTTCCACTGGATTTTCCATTAAGTGGCAACGGTTCAGAGCAGCAAGTCCCTAAAGGTAACATGTGCATTGGCAGTAGCATTCCAGGCATCTAAAATATTGCAGAACATATATATGAGGCCATTTTACTACAGTAAAGTAAGCCCCTAAATAGAGCGTGCTAACATAAAGCTAGCAGGTTAAGTAGGACACACTGAGTGAGGAATACTAACGTGGGGAGAAAAAAACGACATCCGAATGTATCTGCTAATGCATTAAATAAGTAGAAGGAGAGAAAGGTAAAAAACTAAATTTTCAGGGCGTTTGGAGGTCTGTTGAAGTGGAAAGTAGGTTTTATAGGCTGATGCCTTCTATCAGCATCCCCAACACTTGAGAGGTATCAATCTTTGAGTGCTTAGTCACATTTTTTGATTTACAGTATGTAAATAATGGCAGGTTGAATTACCAAATCATCCCCTTTTCTGGGGATAGGTCATCACCTAGGAAAGGACCTGCCATAGGTAAAAGACTAACAGAACAAGCCACTACCCTCTGAAGGATCCTGAGAACCCAAACTGGGTTTTCTTTCCACAAGAATCTGGAGGAGGATCTACACACAGTAAACCTGGAAAAGCCTTAGGGTGCAGTTCCACATCCATTAGACATGGTCCGAGTTACCACCTGTCTCCATGGAGCTCCTCTGTATGGCCCATTCCTCCTGGGAAAGGAGTTTGGGTCACATAATGCTTCTTTTCCAAGCAGTCCCTGCCAGTCCAGTGCATCAGAACGCATGATTACCTTTATTATTATTATTATTATTATTATTAATAATGACTGGCAACAATTCAGTGTGTGCCTTTTTAGCAGAGCATGGGTGTTCTTGACATACATTGGCAAAGTAGGATAAAACCTGCAAAATGCATATGCATTTGCTGCCAGTACTTCACTAAAAAGACCACACAATTTATGTCATACCACAGAGTTTCAGTGCTCACAACCTGCAATCATTCTGAACACAGTGATTCCCTCAGACAACTGCTTTTACTTCAGTAAAAGAGACAGTCCTAGTACCAGATCAGATAAACTGCAATTTTAGTTCAATAAAAGCCCATATGTCAGGTTTTTAGCCTCCCACCCAGTTGAGAAATAACCATGCTGAAGCAAAGGCTCAGCTGGAGCAGGAGGCCCTCACAGATCCCATTCCTGATTGACTTGCACCGACTGAGCAACCAGAGGGCTGAGCCCTCCTTGTCCACCAGGGTCTTCACCCTCCTCAACACGAGGACTCACTGCTCTTGCTGACACCCCACAGCCCCCTCCAGCTGCCCCCTGTCTCCCTAGGCTAAGCAAGCCTCTCGCCAAGAAAGGCTGAAGTCTACAGTGAAGTGCAAGTTGATGCTGCCAAGCAAAAGCCACCTTCTATTCTGCTAAATACTATAAAGAGATGGTTATTCTGGTGAACACTTTGGGTAGCCGGCAGAAAGCTGAATATCTTAAAACTCCAGAATCGAGATACTTCAGAGCTTTTCTGTCAGGGCTGCTTGAAGGCTTTTGCCTCACCGTGCACATTGGTAAGGACCAAGGTTCAACAAACACAGCACCAGATCAGGTTTGCAGATGTGCCTCCTCCTAACTCTACCACATACTAGCCACGCACTTTCAAGAAAACTCTTTCCACTCTTGGCAAAACAGGCAAAAACTGCATCAGTAGGCCCTGCGGTAAAAGCTAGCCATGAGAGAGACTTGCGGTAGGAAGTCTACAGTCCTTTAGCTAAAGGTCAACAAGACAAATGAGAAACGCTTCTTTGCCTAAAAGTTCATGCTAGGATAATGTATGTAATAAGCAGCTTGCCATCTTGTTGCCTTTGTCTTGCTGTAGGTCAAGTACTATGAGCAGTCCAGGAACAGGGAATCAGGGAAGAAGTGGTTTAAAACCCCTGTTCTGCTTGAGGTTCTCCCATAGCCCGGCTTCGGGAGGTGAAATTACAACTTCTGTTCATTGTTTCAACAGTGACTCCTGTACAGCTGCACTCACTAACAGAAAGCATCCATGTGGCTCAGATGTGGCCACAGAACATGACAGGATGAAGTAGATTATTCATAACCTTAATTTAGTGCCTCATCTAAGAATCCATAGGTGGATGAAAGTGAGGAGAGAGAGAGAGAGAGAGACAGAGAGAGAAAGAAAAGAATGTCAATACAAAAGTGCCAGACTTTTGTCTGTCCTTTAGCTAAAAACAGCACTTTTCTGAAGAGGGGAATGACAAGAGGCAACACTCCCAACCTTATCCAAGCTGCTCCCCGCTTTTAGACTACCCGTCCCCATCTTGCCAATTTTGCCAGATGAGCACTTTGAAGAACTCAGAGTAAACCAATATCTGTTTCCTGAGGACTTCCACATCAGAGCCCCAAGCAATAGTCTCTTCCCTAAAAGAGCTCACTGAAACCCAAGAAAATGCAAATACCAGTGAAAGCCTCTTAGACAGTGGAAGCATAAGGAGACTCTCCAGTGCCTAATGACAGAGTTGTTCATAATAACTACTATCTACCTTGTCACTTAAAAAAAATATACCCACAACATATAGGGCTGAGAGAACTGTCAAACTTGGATGAAAATGGTCATTAGCTTTCAAACTAATTAAGGAGCAGTACACAGAGTATTCACATGCACATTGTGTCTATTGAAAACTACACAAACAAATGATCAGAACAATGAAAAAGACTAAAAAGAGTATTCAGTACAGAATGGACTCTACAGAGCTATTACTCACTAAACAGGAACTACAAGTAATTTAAGACCTAGAGGAAACAATGAGTTTGCACCCAAGTTAACCACACAATGAAGAATCAGACCAAACCAAAATGCAATGTCAGGGCAGCATAATAAACCTCATATCTGGAATACCAGATGTCCATGCTTCGCTTGCAGCTTTCTGTGAAGTGTAAAAAGATTTTAGTCCAAAATCTTTTGTCCATAAAAAGCTAGATACAACTAATAACTACCACAGATGCAGCATGAAGCAGTTTAATCTTCTGGTATTTGTTCGCATGCTTCCTCAGATTCTGCCCGATATCCCAATTAAATAAGTTGCCCAGCTGGAAGGTAAATTGTCTGCATAATTCATACAAGAAAAAAAAAATCCGTGACACTTGCAGTAGAAGGTGAGTGTATTAACAGCCTAATACACCTGTAGCTGTTCTCCATTTCCTGAATTCTTTTATACATTATTGTTACATTGCTGGGATGTAGCATGGTGTGATAAATCCCAAACCTGCAATGCAACCAAGTGTCTGGCATGAACAACTGGAGAGGTACTAGTTGAGATACACAAATAACTTTAATCAGCATCTTAAGGAAGTGGAAGGAAATGACAACCTCCTGCACTATGATATAGTGGCCTGGGGTCCAGTAAAAGAAGTAAGGACAGGAAAGCTGGGACATTCCTTAAATTTTGGGCAGCAAGAGGAGTTTGGAAGAGCTGCTCTGAGCAGCTCAAGCAATGGTCCGGGGAATTGGGGAGAAGCAGCAGCAGGATTCGCCAGGGCTCACCCGTCCATCTGTGAGGCTCCTTCACCTCCACCACGAGCTAGTTAAGCTCCTGAAGCAGCTAAGCAGGAGTCTGTATCTAAGCATAATCCTAAAAAAACATGTTTTCCCATGTTATCTCTTTCCACCTTTAAATTGCAAGAGGAAAAGTTTTTGTTTATAAACATCATGTCTAGACTTTAACTTGAAATTAGCCTAGTCTCTGGATATGCAATAGGCAAAAAGACTTCTCATCCTTGGGTACAGCAATAATTCTGGCAATGCTCAAATCCCAGTTCAGTTCAAGGCTCCTCAGGGGTAGCAATGTGCACCTTTACTAAGCTGCACGGGTCACGTGGAGTCTCCAGAAAGTGGGGACCTGGGTGGAGAAGGGCAGTGTGTGGCAAGCGTTAGGTAACTCCTTGGTACTCAGCATTCCCTAGTGAGATCCTCTCAACCCTGGGAGTCCTCAAGAAATTCTGCAACGAACACAAAATGCTCAGGCACATGAGTCAAAAACATGCGATGGGGGTAAGGCTTTACATTACGCTATCCCTGATTCCAACAGATAGGGATGCAATTTTACTTTGATGTCAACAGTAAATTGTGCTACATTTTTCAAAGCGTTAAATTATTCATCTTAAATAGCTTTATATTTCCCAAGATTGTTGACATGGTCCAGAAATGATAATCAGTTTAAGAAAAAAATAAGAGGGGAAAAAAACCCTCTTGCAATAAAACATTCAGAAAACCGCAACAATTCCAGAGTCTACTAAAACATAAATGCACATCCATATACACTGACAATAAAAAATACAGATCTTAACAAAGACAATACTAGCTATGGTTTTCTTTAGTCATACTTAATCATGTTTAAAATTGCTCAGTGAGTGGAACGGCACTGCAATCACAGTAACAGAAACACTTAAGAGAGTTTCTTTCTGTTTTGTATTTTCTTTTTTTGTTTTGAATTTTCTTTTTTTTCTTTTCTTTCTTTTTTCGCTCCACACAAAGAGCTTTTATTGATGATTTGCCCCTCCACTTGTCTTGAGCACTGATGGAGTACACTAGGTCCCTCTGTGAGGCATGGAAACAAATACTGTTCTCCTCTCCATAACAGCTAGTATTTTCCAAATGAACTTCAAAGAGGTTGGCATCAGACATTCAAAGTATTTAGTGTAAACAGTACATTTTCTTCAAATCACCTGCCAGAAAATAAATAAGCTGAATTCTTCCAATCTTGGGGTCCATTACGTAGGAATGAAGCCTCAGCACAGGCCTGGCAAGGGGCAAGCATGCTAACGCTCCCCTAAGCTGCTCGCCCCACACGAGGGGCAGTCACCTGGCGACTGCAGGCTCCGAGTGCTGGGAGACACTGCGGACCTGGCCTCCTCGAGCAGATCTCCTCACGGCCAGCCAAAACCCACCCCCTGGTGCCTACACCTTCACATAGCAGAAGGCTTCTCCCGATGCCCTAACAGTCATCGCAGAGAGAGAGCTGGACCTTCGGTTGAATGCAAGTTGGACCAGATGAAAAGAAATTCGTTGTTCATCAAGCTAAGGGGGTAGTTACGGCCAACTACCCTCATCCTCCAACCTGCTACTCCTCAGATAAAAACCCTCTTGCTTTAAAAGGGGGAGAGGGGCTATTTGTTTATTAAGCAAAACTCTCAGCTAGGAGCACAGCAGGTTTCAAGGTTTTTCCAGAATCTAGTGGTGTGGGAAGGAACTAGGCTAGTATCCAGTGCTGAGAGGAATCATTTAAACCACTGGAGTTTATGACTGCAACAAATTCCCAAGGAGATCTTCAATTCTTGTCAAGGGCTTGGTCACATGAGAAATAGCTTCTTATGTCCCATAAATGGGCAGTAACAATAAAAATAAACATTAGAGAACATGCAGGAAACCCAAAGAAGCAGAATGAATAAAAATCCATTTATTCAATAGCAACTTGTTCCAGTTCTTCCAAATCTGTGATTTTCCTCAATTCTGAGACACAAAAGCTTTATTGCTCATTCAGTAACACTCTAACCTTTTACCCAAGTAAGAGCACAGTCATGCTTTCAGTCTTGCCAATTTCTTGTCCTTGCCACTGTATTCAAGAAAATACTAAAATTATGTATATATGCAAATTCTTTATAGGAGTAACATTTTAAACAGGAGGAAGACCATAAAGTAATACATGTTTATTATTTTGCCTGAAATTTTATTTGGACAATAACAGATCTTGCCATAATACCTCAATAACTTGCATCTGGAATCCTTCCTGTAAAAATGGAGTGGTTCAAATTATTAGGACATTTTATGTTGCAGAATAAAAACTAGAATTATTTTCACTTGACAATTGAGAAGTGCTTACCATTAACATTGTGCTGTAGGTCTGTTATATATACACACTTCATTTTATAATGTCTTGCATATACTCAACATCGAATTAAAAGAAAAAAAAACGTAACCGCTTCCCACCTAACCTGCAAGGATTGATGAGACCACATCAAATCAATGAACTCTGACACACATGTAAGGGAACTTGTTAACACTGTTAGATCAACTAATGTCAGAATCATTTGACAAGAGGCTACAACCTTCAGAATTTTTAAAATAAATAAATAATATTAAAAAAAACCCAAAAAACTCTATATGTAACCATGCGTTCCTCAAACGTCTTGAAGAGCAGCACTCTCTCAGGTAAGAAGTCACAGCAGCAGACAGTGTGGAGGCAGTCAGCTATTCTGGACACATCTGCTTTTTCCTCAGCCACCATGAAGGAAGGGAGGAGCAAAGCCATCATTGGGATCCAAATGTGAGAAAGACTTACCCCAAACATCACTTTTTTCTATTGCAAGTTCTGGTAAATCACAAACTATGGCCAGATCCTAAGGAGTCCTCCTTTAATCCACAAGTGTACTTCCATTTCTCTCCTCCCTGTTCCTTGGTTAAAATAAAACTAACACAGCCGAGTCTGGAGAGACAGAGACACACCACATAGGCAACAGCACAGGACTGATACACTCTGCTACCACACCAGCAGCGATACCTGCTTCACCTCGGCCCACCGCAGACACCGACTGCTCGCAGGTTCCTGGAGAAGAGCACAAGGAAGAGCACGGAGACCTGTCCACAGACACCCCCCCACCTCCGCCCGGGCGCGAGGGTTGGATAGTGTGAGTGCTGGAGTGTTAGTGCACGGCCTCTTACAAACGGCACATAAATGGGATCGGCGCTCAACGATCCCCAAGCCCAGGGCCCACGGGAAGGGCAGGCTGCAGGTGCCTGGCGCCTTGACACCAAGACACACAGGTTGAAGCTTTTTCTCCTCTGGAACAATAAGGAAGTTGTCACCCCTATTCATAAATCTCCATCGAGCAGAAGGAGCTGCTCTAGTCTCCCCCTCCTTAAATGACGCATTAAAAAAGAAAAATTCAGCTAGCACTGTTTACTGGTCGTGAGTCGTTAAAACCCTACGACTAATTAATTTCTTTGCACCAAGTTGATAAATGCTACAGGGAAGAAAAAAAAACAGTGCATGGACTGCCCATGTATTTAACTTGAATAATGACATCCCTGCACAGTAATCACATATTTCACAAAAAAAAAAAAAAAAAAAAAAAAAATAATCCAGTCAAGTCATTGCAGGTTGAGTCATTGCTTATCTTCAGTGCTTGTGCCCAATAAACAAAGCCTCACTGTCCTAGCGCTTGCTTTCCCTCCTTATCGCCTTTTCTTTCATCAACATCTTATGGGGAAATTTGGTTTCATAGTCCCAGGCCATTTCTGCACAAGCATTAAAGGGCTAGACTGCAAAGTGAGGCCATGCCAGCAAACCCAGTGGAAAACAAGACGAACAAACAAAAAACAAATACTTTTATTGAAAACGTTCTTTCTTTATTTTTACCTCATTTTACCACTGCAATGCTGTTTCTTATATGATATAAATCATCTCCCTACCCATATATATCTCTCTCGTGCTGTCCCAGTTTATGCTAACCGGTGTGAAAACCACACCCTCTAAAACTAATTTTTAAAAAACAAAAACTTTAGGAATTATGCCCCTCTGCAAGACCTCCCCAGATTTTGCTGCTGCAAACCTCTCGATTTTGTTCCACGCGAATTACTGCTTCGCGCTCAGCCTTCAAAAAGGCTATTCAGAATTAATGACGAGGGGCCTTTCAGCTCCAAGGTTTAAACCCGAACATCAAGGGGTGCTCAGGGAGGCTCCATTAACCCAAGCAGGGCTGACAGGAGCTGCCCACACCGTCCCTGCTCCCCTGTGACACAGCAGTGAGCGCGAGGACACTCGTGACACAAGTAACGCTCCTGTGCATGACTGCGTACGCTCACGGAAGCTCCAAAACCTCCATGCGCCTGCAAGCATCTATAACCCAACTTCCAAGGAGAAAAAGCCCTTCTCTCCACTCCCAAAGCACACACGGGCATAGAAACTTCTACGGAATAATGATTGGAATAGGGAACCTGATGTTTCATGTTGTTCAAATAATGAGGCTAGGAAAGATGTTTAAAAAAATGAATTATATATGATAAGCATCTCACAGTCTCATTCACAGGCAAAAAGGGATCAGTGAAGTAGATACTGTACAAATAGGAAAGCAAAAACCAATATACACATTACCCTCTCTACCACTTGAAATAATCATAATAATAAAATGAAAGAGTTTTTTGCCCAACATGTTTCTGCCCCTCAAAGCAATTCCCATACAACACAAAAAACAGTTTTCCAGTTTTCCATAAGAAAAGCAGACAAAAACAAACGTTAAAATCTAAATCTACATCTGCTTAGGGCAGTATTCCTTCCAACCCATGAGTTTTCTGGTTGGATTTTAGGATGTCTTTTATAATTGTCCAGGTAAGCACTTGCAAATGCCCTTGGCATCGCTGCCTGCCCTGGAGCACCCTCATCCAAGCCATCTCCACCGAGGGGCCAGCACGGATCTGGAGCTGCCACCTTCAGCATCATTCTTCCTGATGGAACACCCTCTGGATGTGGCAAATTGGTTGAAAAACACCATTTACAAAATATATCAAATATATGTAAGTTCGGTGACTCTTGCTTTTATACTCTTCAGGAAAGCAGCAGCTGATACGGTCTAAACCACTCACCTGGACCCTATCAACGTGCCTGTGAAAGGGCACGTTACAAGAACTATTCCAATTCCCTATTATAAAAACATCTGATTCTCTGCTGCACAAGCTGCATGAGATCAGAAATCACAAGGGTGAAAAACACTGACCAGTTCTGCAGAACTGTAGAGCTCCTCCCTTATGTTGTCCAGGTTTGTAGAAACAAAGAACAAATTACTTAACATTTCCTACATTTTTCTTCCTCTCCCAGAACTTCATGACTTCTTCCAATCGAGTATTTTCTTCTGGAAGCAGTTGTAGATAAATTACGTGGAATTTATGAACTTTAAGAAACCTCAAAAAATGCTTTGATGCTTTCATGAAGTGGGGATACAGAGAACAGTGCTGTAAGAACCATCCTAAAGAAAATGAAATGCAAAAGGAACTGAATAAAATGCTTGCTCAGAAATAGTGGGCTGGAGTTCAAGTTTTAGGTTAGAGACTCCTGCCACACTGCTACTTTGATTGATGTGCTTAGGTAGAGTAAGAACCTTTTCAGCCTTTGTATAAAAAGTAAACTTACAAAAAGGCTCTCTTTTCATAAAGTTCATAAACCCTCCTAGCACCCTTTCATCCTGGACACCCTCCTGCAACTCTCGCTGGATAATCTTGCACAGTTTTTTACCCCTAAAAAGGAAATGCTAGAGTCTGTCCCTACCTCCAGTTTACGTTGCACTGATTAAGTAAAAAATATCTCTTATTTTCTATTTCACTCAAGGTCAGATCTACCCCAAGGGAAATCCTTCCCTCCACAGTACAGACTTCCCAGTCCAGTCTGACACATGGAAAGCTCTTCTGCAAGACTTCCAACCCCCAACCATTTGTCCTCAGTGTTTCATTTCTATCCAATTCCATCGGTTTCCTATGTCCTGTGTTGATTTTTTGGCTATCATATGACATCTCATACGCCTACACCTGCCCTCAGCTTCCCTGGAATCAGGGATCACACCTCAAATTCTTCTTTCTTTAATTCAGTTTTCTAGTTTTGAGCAGCAGAACCTCCTCTTAAAGCAGCTACCACACACACAGCAAAGCTCTATCCTGTAGCGATGCTGCTCATCTAAGCATGCAAAAACCAATGTAATGTTTCTAATCACTACAAAAGGAAAAAAAAATACCCACCCAACATTTTATGCCATCAAATTACCAATTCTTGCAATCCACTCCATGGCAGTGAGCGTCGAGTTAACCCATGGTATCAGCAATGTTCACAGCGGATGCACAGAACTTGCCCTTCTCAAGTTAGGCCTGCACAGAGTCTGCGGGCTTCCCACTGCCCACACTGCTGAATTCACTGCGTTTTACTCAGCACTTGAGATCCCAGGCATGAGATGTTAATCCTGCCACTGGTACTCTCAAACACAGAGACAAGAAACATATCTCTGGGGTTGACAGAATCTGAATCTGTCAGATAAGACTCCCTCTGAACTCCCTCTGAACTTCACCCAATCTTGAAGCTCTAAGCAGCAGCTGAAAAACACAAGAGTCAACCTTCATACTTGTGCTTGGGACAGCTTCTACACGGGGAAATAGCTGCTCCTGGCAACACCTGCAAATTTCCAAATGAAGACAGACACTGGGGACAAGAAGTTCTTGGTTAATTCTCTCTGTTCCAAAGAGTAGGTTGCAAGAAGTTGCATTAGGTTGCAAGAGGTACTTCTTTTCAAAGCTAAGTTAGTACCATTGCTAGTCATCAACCCAAAGCAAATGGCCCAAGAGTAGACTATGAGATTAATCTGCTACTCATGGAAAGTGGTAACAATCAAGCAAGCAGCAACACCAAAACTCTGATTTCTGCACAAATGCAAGCTAGGGACCTGAGATACGGATGTCCTGTATTTCAGCCAGGTTGGTGTGTTACATCAGCCATCAATTCTTTTAATAAGACTTTCAAAAGCAAATAAGGAAGTTAGCAAAGGTTTCAACACTCAACTAGGCTCACAATTACCAGGTTTGTGTTGAATGACACATCAGTTTTGGCATTAATCTCTTAAGCGGTCTCCCTTAGCACCATTCTAGAGGTTTCTGAGATACCTAACAACATTCAAAACTAAAGTGTTATCAAAGCCAAACCAAAGGAGCAACAGTGATAATAATAATAAACCAACCAATCTAATGAGTAGCACAGCCAATTCTTGCTCAAGTAATAATTAGAAAGAAATGTTAAGAGATGTCTACTTCATGTTACAGTTACAGAGCAAGCCAGGGGGTCTGCCAGAGTAGGAAAGGGTAGCATATTTGCCTGACACAATGTGAAACACCTTTCAGTTGGGCTGGCCAGCATCTTGCATGCTTAGTCAGTGGTGAAAAGCTCTAAGATCCACCAGGGCACAGGGCAGAGCTCTCATTTGGATGCTCTAAAATGTCCTTGGAAGATGCTGTGCTGTTTGACCACTTTCAGGGAGGATGCGGCGAGCTGGGGAGCACCAGCCACCTACCTCAGCCAGGCAGCTGCTGTTGGTCAATCCTGGTCACCATCCTGTTTGAAAGGACCAATCTTCAAGGCTTCACCATAAAATTTGGGTAAAGAACACCCAAAGTATAAATCTTTTCTTTATAAAGAATGACAGACAACCAAATGATGGAGGAAGGCAAATAACTCTGAATGTCTTTCAGAAACCATGCATCAAAATGGAATGAATCCACAGAACTGCTGAGATGCTATGGCAGAATATACCCTAGTTGTATCTATCTTATACTGAAGAATAACTTCTTTAAGGTGACAGTCCCAACTGAAGTTTATGACCATTTTTCCAGAACTTTCCAGAGAGCAGTTGACCTAGATTTCGCAACAAGTAAGAAAGGAGAAGAGGAACATAATTAATATAGACAGTAGATGGCATGTAGGGATATAACTTGGGAGAATTAATAATATTAAAAATAATTAATCAGGTCAAATATTCAATATCAGAGTATGGTATACGTGCTCAACCAGCTACTAAAAAAAGCTTCCTCTCATCTCTCCTCCCTCTCAAAAACTCCCAGAAAACAAAGTAGTGTTTTAGAGAGTAGTGATATACATACATATACATTTTTATGTGCGTGCCTTTTTTTTTTTTTTTTTTTTTTAATGGGAGCAGCAAGTCTCAGACAGAGGAAAAGGCTCCTTTGTAGCAAATGTGGGTTGGTAAAATAACGGTCTGGATGAAGTGCTCTTTTGAAAGCAGCGAACAGGCAGGTTTATGTGCACGGCACCAGAGCCGGCAGCAAGGTCTGCTGGAGCGCGGATTCCAGGCGGGACAAAGAGATCTTTCTAATCACTACAGAAACCCAGATTAACGTTTCTACAAGCAGTGTCAAATGCTAATTGAGTGGGGAGGTCAGCAGTCTCGAGTACTCTACTAAGCTTTCTCTCTAGCAGAAGGGAAAAGTCCATAATCTAGAGATTTGAAGAAAGAGTCTTATGCAAAAGAAAAAATAAGTAAATAAATAAATAGAATGATAGTGATTGAGAAGGGCATAATCTGAGCCTCTGAGGGCTCATCCTTGCAGTTCTGGAGAGCGCAAGACTGCTCACCAGCTGCAGCACAATGCTCTTTGCCACCGCGGGATGCCCAGGGCCTTGCAGTGCAAGAGGGAATGGAGTAACATGAAGGGGGAAAAAAAAAGATGCACTGGATAAGAAACATCAGCATGTGAAAACACGAATGTAAACAGACTTTTCCTGTACCTTTTTTCTTTTTTTTTTTTTTTTAAGTGTTCTCAAATACTAGATGCACCTATTTTTAGGTCCTTTTTATTTTGTGACAACATTCAAATTCGACGCACAATCAAGTGCTAGTCAGAATTTCACAACATTGAAAATGCCTAATTTGTAAAGGATATAACTTTATAAAAAGTAAAAACAAGAGCCAGGACTGCTCACTGCAGACAACTGAACTGAAGAATAAGCACATTTTCAACTATAATATAACTGCCATCCACAGACAGAACAGTCAGAACTTGCCCTCAAGTGACAACATAAGTTTTAGAAAAGAACGAACAGTTTAGGCTCATCTGTTTACTTTTCAAAAGTATCATGAGTTGATAAAGCAATGAAAATAACCCAAACAGTCTTTAATCTATTTCTGCTGTTCTTGACCACACAAAGGTTTGGGCTAGAGTAAATAAGCAGGACAAAAGCGGCCACAACTGTTTTAGTTGGCACAGCAGGAACAAGGTCAGAACAACTTACCCTTGATAGAGAGGCAGTACTTCACTTTCTTGTTAACACAGTAACACAGTGCGAGGCCTTATTCCTCGGCTGGGACATAAGCATATTTAGATGTGATAGGGAACAGTAACAATTAAGACACTCTGTCCAAGCCAAGAAGATTAAAGCTGGTGGCTGTGCAGTGGGGGGATGCCCATGCCCATGATCCAGATATTTCCCAGCACCGCCCTGCCGGCACCCAAGGACATCCCGGGTTTCTCCTCCCCAGCAGCACTGGGCTGGCTCCCACGGGCTGCTTTGCTCCAAGGACAGTTTCTTTATCTGCTTGAAGTGATGCTGAAGTGTTGAGAACTACTAGCACTGTATGTGCAACCCTGAAGAATGAGGAAAAATAAAGAAAACAAAACAAAACCCAAACAAACAAACAAAAAAACTCCCAAAAATCCAAAAAACAGAAATTTTATTAAAAGTATTCACTTGATTTCAGCTTCTGTTAACAATAAGGCTCTAATTTGGACTTATAATTTGGATTATAGGAAGAACAAGATGGGAAAAACTGCTGTAACTACAGAGCCAAGTCTGACAACTCACTAACAAGTTGATGGAAACCTCTTGCAAGAGGGAAAGCAGGACCCAACAAGGCATCATTTTTTGAATGTCCATGTATTTATTTGAAACTACACAGTATTGCCTAGAAGAGGGAGCTTTAGAAGAGGCCACTTGTTCAAAGACATAACATCCTAATACAAAAACAGATCTCAGCAAAGCAAGTCTCCTCCAGAGGCAGACAAGGTTCTCTGCAGCACAGGTGATATTCCAAAAACTATGAAAACAATCAAATATCCATGTCATTGCCTCAAGATAAACACCCAAAAAACACAGTTCCCAGTTTGGCTTATAAACAGCCAAAGTAATGGTTTGCGCTGATTCCCAGCAACTCTACATGCTTAAGCTGAAATACTGAAATATTTTTTCCAGTGAAGAGGCAATTCCTATAAACAGGCCATTGCTGTCTAGATAAGAAAATCCCAAATACACACAGACATGTAAGCAGAGTCCATGTGGAAGTGATACAGTGCAAGTGCTGTTCCTAATATTTAAGAAAAACTGAATCCTCATTGTCTGTTTTCTCTGGGTTTACAAACCAGTATTTTTAAATTATGTTCTTTTTGCATAGGATTTAAGTAGCTACTGCTGTGCTACCCAATTTCTCACCGAACCATGTAATTAGGTTACATTTTTAGCTGACTACTTAAACTGACTTTCCCAAGTAATAACCGCGTGTGCAGACTGACATTTTGCACAGGCAGAGGAGGTCAAACTCCCAGCTAGGCTGCGTCTTATTCTGCTCCCACTGAAGCAAACGGCAAAACTCCCTTTTCCCCAACAGACAATTGACAAATTCTATTTGGAAAAAAAAGTGCAGAAACTGTAGTGGAAGAACAAAGAGATAACCATGCTATTAAATACATTAAAAAAATAAAACCACAGAGAAACAAATCCGGTGAAAACTACTGATAGAATCTACTACTGACAAGCTAAGGACAGTGCCTAATCACTGTGTGTCTGTACAGTTAATGCTAGTATGTTCAACCACATCCAGGTACAGGGTTCATTACATTTTTGATGTCTTTATAAGTAATTGCAATTCATTTTTCTAAGCAATTTGTTTTATGGGGATAAAAGGTTGCTGTGATTCCTTGCCTTGAAAAGTTATTTCTACTAACTTGAGAAGTCATTAATTATGCCTTTAAAGTGCTATTAATTTCAAGGTCTTCAGTTGCAAAATGTACAGAAATGGCCCTTTTGAAGGAATTAAACACCAAGATACAGATTCAGTCTCAATATGAGACTTGCCAATTTTAAACAAGGATTATTTCTAATAAATACATATGCAAGTCAATTAATCTAATGGAAGCCCCTCCATGTTAATCTCACACACATACACACACTCAAGGCTTTATTTCTTACTACATATTTCAAGTATATCCCTGTTTCCATCGCTCAGCTAATCTTCCAAGTTCTATCAATCCTTAGAGAAGTGCTTCAGTGAAGAGGTCACCAGATCTTTGGGTGCCTCCTCCCCATTCCTCAGTGTATTTCCACCACTGCCCCAGTGATCCAGGCTTGGCATCGCAGTAGCCGTCCTGACCTCCACCAGGCTCTCAGGGCTTAACGGGACTTCCAGACAGGCCCAAGGCACGAGGAGGACACGGCCCTCCTAAAAATAACACCGGAAAAGGGTAATGTCAAAGCGTGGCAAGCTCGGCACCTCTACACTGGAATACAGTCTTCTCACCAAAGCCTTGAAGGAACTGGAATGATCTCCAGGTCTCCCTTAGGACTCTACAGTTTAGAAGTACCATTAACAGCAAATTCTGCTGAAGGACATCAAACTTCACCCAAAAGTGCATTGTTTTCCTACAGCATTCACACTTCAGAGGAACCCGGGCACGGAGAGCATCAAACTTTCCAATCTGTACCATCCTCCTCTATTATACAATGGATTATGTCGCCTTTGGCAACTTTTGATACAAAAACTAGCACGTATTCCATTTATTTTTATTACATATTTTGTAAACTCATCTTTAAGATCTAAAGGTGGTGGGTACTACATGGCACATTAGCTTCTGAAGCCACATGTCGATTAACTGCATGCTTGTTAACCAAATAATTACTGGAACATCTCCTCTTAAAATGCTCTCTTAGCGGTTGTCACATCTTAATACTATCAAATGCATTTTAAAAATGTCAGCCTTCAAAATCAGCTATATTTTTATATATGCGAAGTAAGTACTACAATTAAAAAGAAAAATAAAACACTTAGCAAAACAGCTAATAGACTTGCACTTCACTGAGGACCATTAAAAAATGCTCCTAACAGTATCTAGGACATGTTCTAACAGCAGTAATTATGAACAGTTTATAACTTCATTTCTAATTTTTGATCATGGAGGGGAATGAAGATAGCATATCTTTCCATTATCTAAAAACAACTTGGGATACAAAAGGGGTACTTCTGTCTCCTCCTCCTCCTCTTGTAGCATAAAAAGCATCTTTTCACTTAGAACCACTGAAGTCCTATAATCAATATTTTAAATGCATAGTCTAGCAAGTTATAAAAAGAATTCCATTAAGAATAGATTATGCCTCAACATAATGCTAAAAAAGTTTATTTCAGAGATGTTTTATTTCACCTCTTTGACATCATCCAGCTCTCACTTTAACACATCAATAACTAGGAATTAGTTGCACCGATGCTCCCTTAAAGGTCAAATTCTTTCTCTCCTCTACAAAAACATCACTTCAAAAAGATCAGAATGACACTGTCAGTGCTACCCTGTTAACAACCCTGAGATACAGCACCTGCTAAAGCGAAGCAGACTTGTAAACCACTGCAAACAGAGACCCGGATCTCTCCGCAGCCATGTGTCCTCACAAAATCCATGTGCTCTGCTCAGAGCCATGCTCTTCAGACAAGTTTGTCTGGGATTATCCTCCACAAGACTTCAATTCATCAATCCCTGCAATACAGGATGGGCAAGTGTGCTTCAAACCATGGCCCTTAATATTGCAAGGGTTGCAAGGGTTTTTGATTATTATTTGACATTTTTAATAGAAATTTTAAAACAGGTCTTGAAGCAGGCAAAAGGACACTACATTCGGATCTTTCCACCCTGTTTATGGCATTTCCAATGCCAGCTACCAATAGCAAGGTACCAAGAAGAAAGACTGGTGATAGAAACACTTGTCTTAGCCAGACTGCAAGGCTGAGCAGCAGCCAGGTTAAAACACGCGCCTTGCCCCTAGCCAGCAGTCTTCAAAGCCTCCTCTCTTCTTGAAGCGCATGCAAGATCTAATATCCAAACAGCTGTTTCGCTTGCAGGGTCACATCTTGATGGAGACGTCTTCCAAAACACGTATATATCTACACGCACAGATGCGCATACAAATATACATATCCTACAAATACTGTTTCTCACAAAGGATCGTTGCTTTTTTTACACAGGAAACTAAGCAGGTTTTTCTTTTCACTGCTCGTGCTACCGAACAACATACACTAATTAACGTAAACTAAGGAACAAGAAATTATATTAATGCAATCACACCACAATTAAGTATTTATGCAGATACAGGAGAGGGCTGGTGGATATTTTGTGACTCCTTAGGGGGGCTGATAAAAGAAATCAAAGGGCTACGGAAACGCAATGACGCAAAAGCTCCTCTTTAATTACTAAGAATTAATCAAAATACAAGTCAGTGTTCTTCAAGCACTCAAAGCAGCATGAGGGTAAATACAGAGTAAATAATACAGCAGAAATACAAATACTTCAAGAACAGGAATTTGCTAATTAGAAAGGTTTTTCAAGACCGCAAGCTGCCAGAGAGATGCTCTTGCAGAATCCATTTGAATGGGTATTTTCTAGACTCACGTTGAGAGTAATTCTCAGTAACATAAGGACCACATTTAAAACTCTGTCTCGCTGGTCTCCAAACAGGGGCTACTGCTCCCTTGCAGCGGGCCGGCAGCCGCTGTGCGAGCTGGAGGTCGGGCTGCGAGCATTGCTGCGCGCTACGTCACCCTGCCAGCGCCCGAGGGCTGTTGCGGATGCTGCTGCGCCGGTGGCACAGCACATTTCACATTTCACAACACGGTCATCATGGACATAAATTTACCTAGCAAATCTATTTTGCATGTGCACACAGTGTGTTTGGGCCACTGCTCAACTAACAGACTACCTGCTCAAACCAAGCCCACCCGAGCTAAGCTTTTCTGAACAGGGAAAGTGCCAGGCATCTCCATAGCTACTAATACGGCTGAAAAGGCATCTAACCAGGGCGGCGCGAGCGACTCCCAGTAGCTCCACGTGAAAGACTTTGCTATAGACAAGCACTGCGTCAGTACGACCAAGTGCTATGCAAACAGTCACAGCTCTCTTCGTTAATTAAGGTAATTTTAAAGAGTTTTCACACAAAGTTCTGAAGCCAGGCAGAAGTGTAAGGCTGACCGCTATTCTGTCACAGCTCTTTATAGGTGATAAAAATACCTCAGGATTAACCCCAGTAATTTGTGCTTGTTGCAGCACTATCTCCATCAGTGCTGTTCAGGTTAAGACAGGAAGATAGAAAGTTTTCCAGTTTCCCTGACAAGGCCTTGAAATAGCACCCTGGGGAAGAGTTTCTTATCGGAATGGATAGTTTGAGCTCCCACAACTCAGTTCTCATTCTGCTTTTATTCACTAGAAGAAGAGAGGCTCCCTAATAATGATTTTTTCCCCCATAAATATTTTCACAACTGTCTAATCATATCACTTCTCAATCCTTTTTAGCCAACTAGATGGATCACATCACAGCCTCCTGCTCTAAGGCATTTTCTTCAGCGTTTGAATCATTTTTATAGCCTTTTCCTTCATCCTGCAGTTTTTTCAACATCCTTTAAAGAATGATGACACCAGAACATTACACAATATCCCAGGCGTGCAATACACAGAGGTCAAATCTTATCCACCCCATACTTTTGGGCAGGTTGCAAACACAAGCAGATAAGGCTGAAGATTATCTGTAAAGCTCAGCGTGTTCTTCTCACAGACTTCTCAGCCCTCATAGCCCAAATTACCCAAGCATTCGGCATGGCCCTTAGCAGTGATTGCTCTCCCACACTGGCATTCCCACCTCTTGTGGAGCACACCAGCTTGGCACTCCCGTGTTTCTGCTGAATTCCCTGTCAGCTCCACCTACGGATGCGAGCTGGAAAGCCTCTCCTGGGAGCTACTTGCTCTATCTTGCAAACACTCCCACTGGGTATGTCCCTGTAGCTTCTTTTCTCAGCCCAGGAAGCATGGGGTGAGCTCAGATTGCATTAAGATGAAAAAAATGGTTTGAGACTCAAAAATAGAGTATTACATACAAAGCACAATGCCTGTACTCCACAATTTGGAAATTTCAAGATGTGGAAAAAAATAAGATGGGGAAACCCACTCTATGTCACTTTAACAGATCCTCCTTGCTAACTGCAGATCTGTAGACCAATTTGGTAGCAACTCCGGTGACAGCTCTGCTACATGACAACAATTAAGAAAGTAGGATTTCAGTAACTCTAAATAACTAATTTTCACCAAAGATACACATATTTCATGTGAAGACAGAGATTTCTTTTCATTCTTTTCCTCCAATACCAACCAGAGAAATAAGGAAGCTCTGAGTTGCCCTGGACCCAAATGATGGAGCGAATGACAGACCGAGCTCCGGGAAGCCCTCGGCATAAGAGCCCAGCACCGCTGGCAAACACCGCTATGGAACCCAGGAATCTTCCACAGGCCCTTTGGGAGCTTCCGAGTCATCCTGGATGTTCAATCCCAAATAAAGGGCAATTCCGAGAGGCAGAGGCCTTCCCTCTGGGGACCAGAAATGCAGGCTCAGGGCACTACAGATCTCGTTTGGTGTGTTGGGACCTTCGTGCAAAGTCATCGCTCAGCCACGCAACCACGGCAACTGCTACAGGGAATCCTGTAGTTTAGCCACAGGAATTCTGTAGTTTAGACACAGTTCTAATTACTCCCTATCAGAAGGCCAGAAATTTGACATAAGAAGTTGAGTGACCTCAAAAATGAAAGACGTCTCAATTGCTGAATCATTATCAAAACTTTCTCATCTGCCAGAACAGTATATAAATGAACATACATAACAAGGAGTTTTATCAGGCACAAACTAAGGAAGCCCTGGAAGATGATACAGTATTTGTCTATAACAAGAAAATCATGATGTATCTCTATTTAGTACATGCATATGCATCTCTATTTATATGCATGCATGCTTATTTGCTCTAGATGCATATATAATCAACCCAAGTATAAATTAGAAAGCATATGAAGGACTAAACATCAATTGCCTTTCCTCCTACACCTCCCATCTCTCTGCCAAGTGCTGAGAAAAACAGAAGGCACAGTAGCAATGGCTGGAAACAGAATCTGAAATTGGAATAAAAGAGACAAAAAAGTCATTCTCTTTTTGTAAACCATGAGAACTACACAGGTATTTTCACTTTCAAATTGTTCTGAAATGAGGAACTTCTGATGGTTTCAACAGGAATCTTAAAATGCTGTATAAATAACAGTTGAAATTTGGATTTGTTACCATTACACTTGATGACAGCAGTACTATTATTACACAAAGAATTGTTTTAATCCTCCTTGAGCACCCCACTTAGAGGCTGTCAGACAATGAGCTATGGATGGTAGGAGAGTTTCGTAAGATCTCCAAGTGTAATCTTTAGCGAGCTTCACTACATGGGAATGTGCAGGCAGCACTTAATCCTGTTGGCCTTTTTCCAGAGACTTATGGTAAGTCTGTCTATGCCTTTCTTTTAATAATCAAAGGGGGCGGTTATTTTATTTTAATAGTGAACTATTCTAAGCTGCAGACAAAAAAATAATAATAGGGAGACCAGCTCTGCAGAAAACCACCAGCTGATAGCGTTGAAACCTTGCCCAGTATTTTCTCCCAAATAGACAAGCACTTCAGAACAGAACAAATGCAGAAAACTTCTACACTAAATGCAGAAAAACATGTGATTTAAAAATAAGGAAGAAAAAAAAAATAAAAGGGTGTTTGCAGAACTCAAGGGTACATCAGAAAGGGGAGAGAGGACAGTTATCTGCTTGCAAGACAAGGCAAGAAGCAGGACCCCAGGAAAGAGTGGGGCTCCTCTGGGGAGAAGGCCATGCCATAAAGCCAAACTCTCTGGCATATCCAGAGCAGAGAGGAATTTGATTTCTCTCTCGTTTTATTTTGCATCACTCTGAAGGATCAGGAAGACAAGATACAGCAGTCCTTTATCCACGCCCTGCAGGAACACGTTTGGATGTAAAGGGTTCTTCAGGTTCACTCACACAGTTCCCACCACGGCACTACTCTTCTGGACACAGTCTATGGCACAGGGGATCACAGAGGTTTCAAGCACCCTGTAAAGCGGGATGCCTGAACCTTTGATAGGATTGAAGGCTATTTGGAGGCACTCAACAGAAGAGGGTAGAGAAGATGTGGGCTGGGGATAATGCAAAAGTGTCCTTCATGGTATGATCTGCTGTAAACAACTCCATAATCTTCTGTTGTAGTTAAAGGACAGGTTGGCATTGGACATGAGGAGAAAGAAGAGACTAGTATCTTTCAGGAGAAGTGAGGCTTTTCCTAGAGCACCATGTTATCACCCAAGCAGCGTGTAACAGTTTTTGTGGTACACATCAGACACTTGAGGGTTTGCGGAGGAAGAGTTCTTTGTCTTGGCATAAGGTCTCAGAGGTTTAGCAAAGTCTGAGGAATTAAAGAGTGATAACCATCCTTGTATCCCAAAACAACCTGCTCCGCAGATTAAACAGATAATACAGTAACATTTGGTATTGGAGATGGAAGGTTCGCAGATGAAAGATCTCTCTTTGGTCATCACTTTTCTCTCTATGATTTGTCGAACAACTAACTAAAAGGATTGAAGGTCATAAGGAAGCGTAGTTCACAAAATAAGCGTGTCCCACAAGAAGACTAGTGCAGCTTGGAAGCAGAGCAACATGGCTTTTCTGCCTCCAGCAGAACAAAGCAATGGGAGGCAGCCTGCTTAGACAAAGAAGTAGTTAGAAGGTTTCCATTTCAACTCCATTGTTCGTTTGCAACAGTTGAGTATCAAGAGGGAAATCTGAGGGGAAGAGAGACAAAGGAAAGTAATAGGTAAAAGAATACAAAACACTTTCAAGATCACAAAAATGACAGGCTTGGGGACATGTCCTGAATGAAAGAAGTCTCCCTTTTGCAAGGAAGATGATGGGTTTGTTTACTTCAGAAACCACATGCTCACTTTCTAAAGGGGTTCTGTCAAAGACAGCAGAACGATTTCTTCCCCAAAACATCATCTGAGAGGTCACTGTGAACACACACAGGTGAAATCTCAGCTCTCAGCTGGGATGCACATTCCCCAGCTTCTCTGACCAGGTAAAGCAGCTCCTCATGGCAAAGCCAGCGTTTGCAGCCAGGCAGCACCAACGATGGTGGCTCCGATATTGCACAGACTCCAATGAGGTATGAAAGTTTTATTTTAAATTTTCCAGAACAGAATGGCAAGCCTACAGAAAAACTAAAAACTATCCATTTTATATATGTATGTGTACATGCATATATATAACACACATAAACATATGTGTGTGTGTGTGTATACATATATTTATATATAAAAATCAAAGAACTGCACCATATAATGTCTGCTTCACTACTCCAGCAGTAGGAGAGCAATGACTCACAACGATGCTCTAACAGGAGCATTCCCAAACCCGCTTACTTCATGCCTGGAAGATGAAAATCCTACTGTTTTTCCACTCGCCAAGATGACACAATCGAAGATCCACCCCAGTTTCCTATTCTCAGGCTACACGTTTGCCAACCTCCTTGCAACTTTGGTCAGGCCAGGTTCCCCTGGGAAGGGCTGCACGGTCCCATGTACGTCCCACACCCTTCTCTACGCTGCAGGGTGCTACAGCCAGTGCTGGATGCTCTCGTGCTGCAGGCGCCTCTCTCCGTGCTGAGGCCAAGTGCAGCCTCCTTTTGCCTACTAATAAGACTGTCTCCTTAGAGATAGTTTAGTTCTTTCAGATCCTGTTAAAACCCCCACATGGGAAACAATTCTCAAATTCCATTCTTATTTTCAAAGTCAAGACGATCTTGCCAATTCCTCCAGACTGAGCTGTTTCTTGAGCAGACCTTTATGACTAACAACGTGCTTGCTATTGACACGCCTTCTGTGCTACCAGCCTGCTGACCTGCCTTTAACAATCCCCAGATCTTCACTGGGACAACGTGCATGTTCAACTTCTGTGAAGTCCCTTCTGAACAGTATTCCTGCAATGTCAGCAAAACGTGTCCAGAACCTCAGGGTTCTTTTGTGCCTCCAATGGGAGGGGTGTGAAATTTCATGCAACTACATGGAAATTTG
>JAWLRI010000128.1:172490-186785 GCA_034781795.1 Crypturellus tataupa | reverse complement strand
CGTGTCCAGAACCTCAGGGTTCTTTTGTGCCTCCAATGGGAGGGGTGTGAAATTTCATGCAACTACATGGAAATTTGGTTATGCTGCCTCACTTGTTTCATTCAAAGTTTCAATTTATTTTAAGAAAGTCAAGTAGCCCCACTTGTTCCTTCATTTTCCCTAATATTTTGTCTTCTACCAGCATGCATTAAAGGCAAGAGCCAAGAGGGATGAGACCTTCTGTTGAGCTTCAGCTCCCGTCCTACATCAGTGTAGGGGACTCATGCCAAGAGTCCGGTCACACAGGGCTCAATAAAGGATCTTAATCCAGGAGTTACTCTTGAACATCTAGGCTGAATTCTGCATTTAACCATTCACAGAATTTTCAGCAAGTCAGATTAGGATTTGCATATTGGGCTTGCAATTAAGCCAGTATTTTCCAACAAAACAAAGAATCTCCAGAGAAGATTGAGGAAAAGCATCAAAAAAGGACAGATATTTGCAACCTATATCTCATGCTTTTTGTTTCCGGAGCGTGGGATAAAATATTAGGCCAGAACTGAAAGATAATGAATAATATGTTACATAACATTAATGAAAAAAAATATATTTTTCTTCTTTTATGGAAGCTTTCCTCAAATCTTATCTTTGGAAAAGTCTTTAGTTTAGAATTCTATAAAATAAACATATCCACTCTCAAACAAAAAAAGTTGCTTTCTGAAGTATTTAACTAGGGATTCCTAAAATGAAAAGAATGTTTGTTCCTCACCCTCTTAATAGGAGCTTTTATTTAAGAAGCTTTCTTTTAATACAAGACATCTACACAACATTTTTTTTAGTAGTTTGTGCTGCCATTTTCAATTTCTATTGCAGTTTTCACAAAAGGATCTTCTCCCATATTTTTTGTATCTAGTCAGGATCAATTACCATTGAAACCAAAAAGACACCTTTAAAAATTCTCTCAGCAGCTCAGTTTGATTTCCCACCAATTCTACCCTGCTTTCTGCTGCAGATATTCCAGGTGAAATTTTAAATACTCTCTCACCTTTACATCCTAGATGTCACGGCATTCTGAGGCAAAAGGCTCCAGTCTATTGAAGAAGCCTGTATAACTACACGTTCTTAAGCAGCGAGTTTGGCAGATTTATGCCGAATTTTACAGAGAAGTGTTATCTTTCAATGCTCCTTGCAACCTTTCGTTTTCTGTGGTTGGAGTTTCTGTCTTCCCACTGGCCCCCGCAAAAGCGTGCCTTTAGTGCGCTGCCTCTTGGGTTTATAAACTCGGCTTTTGTCTCCTCTCTTCCACCTCCCCTACATTCCAAAACTCTTAACTGGTTTCCATTTGCTTTGCCTGCATTTAAGGGTGAGCACCACAATATCAGTAGTTTACATGCAAGTTCCTCCAGAGCGGATCCATTTTCACTACTGCATCTACTTCTCTGTATCCAACACTTTCTCTTTCTTTGGCTGTTTGTTGACTTCAGCTTCTTGTAGGCTTTGCCTACACTTGAAGGAACCATCTGAGTGAGCTCTCCAAGAGGATGCTGAAGGAGCCGCAGCAGTTTCAAAAAGCACACATGTGCAATAGCAGTTCAAATTCTTTCCCCCAGCACCTCAGCTCTCCCTCCTTTTCAGAGGGGCTCAAAGCATCGTGCCCGATCTTCACACCACCGTGGCTGTAGCATCCTCACGATCTCACCATGGCCGTAGTGAAGCAGAGCGCACGGAAAGCCCAGGAGGAGGGGGAAATGTGATGGGAGGACAAGGGGAAGCCTCTGCTCATGCTCCTTCTTTGAACTGTAGTTTTCAAAATTCTTCTTAAAATCACAGTGTTTCTATTTGCTGCCTAAACAAAATAGCAGCGAGTTGAGCTCTCAGAACTCGCTCCTAACCAGGAACACTAACTCCAGAGATCTCAAACAACATCCACCTTCTGGATTAGTTATTGTCAAAACGGCCCGTTCTTTGTGAACAAGGTATTTTTCTTCCTGCTTCTACACCTATTTCCTCTCTTCTGTCTCTCACTCCCATTTCCATTGCAAACAGAAAATCTCCAGAGTCACCACGCTGAGAGTCACCGTGCTCCCAAACTCTAGCAACCCCAGCACCAGGCAGCCTCCGTGATGGCTCCAACCCTGCTCTCTTCCCTGGAAAGCAAGAAATGAGGACAACTCTTCCTCCTCCTACCACACAGGGCCTGCAGGCAGTACTCTGAACCTTTGAACAAAACTAATTCAATATTATCAAGTGCTGGCACTAAAAGACCTTGAGCTCAGGTTGCACTTGGCGTTTCACCCAACACAAAGATCCTTGTCTCCAAAGCAGTACTGACAAAGTATTTGGTTGAGTTACGTCTTTGCACTGAGGTTGCTTGTACACAGGAATACACTGAGGAATTGCTTATTCTTTTCACTTCTGCCTCCTTCCACTGGGTCAGTGGTATTTCTGACACTTCATACTAATGTTTCAACAGAAGTTACTGTATTTGTTCGGTTAGCACCAAAAGGAACAACTTGTGCCTCAACAGGGAAAAACTTCCCAGATCATTCACTTCTCTTTTTCATAGACACAGTTCTGCTAATAGAAGGCTTTTCCCAGGGTGTATTTCTTTAGCAGTAATAACACATTAGCAAACAATGCAATCTTCATGTAAACCTGTGGGCTCAGAAAGCTCCAAAGAGCAATTTGCAGTGTATGTATAAGTAGGTTTTTTTGCCTGTGTTTATACGTACACATAGATACCTGAAAGGATTAAGCTGGTTTTGTGTTTCCACTTATATCCTCTTGGTTTCAAATTTCTAAATTATGCTGAACAACGTCTAGAAACTAACTGCCAGCTATATGCATTTATTTCCCTCCTGCTACCAATATTTTCTGAGAGACAATCAGCTGAGCAGTAAAATAACTGCAAAATAACTCACCAGTCCCTACATAAAAGCACTCGGAATGCTTCACAAAACTAGCTTATGAATTAGGAATCAGACACTTTTCTAAAACCAAATAAGAATTGGATTACAGTTAATCACATTAGCCTATAACTTTTTTTCCTCTAAAAGAAGGATTAAAGCTAGAGATATGGAACTTCCCACATTTTCACATGCCAGCTTCATTCTTCCAGACTTCATTTGATTAACAGCTAATAGAATTACAATTCATAGACCTGGGATTTTAGGGGATTACTCTAGAGAGGTTGCTGCAGGAATTTGCTAGGCTGTAATTCCAGGCTTTGTGCAACTGGAAAGGAATGCAGAGACCTTAAAATGACATTGAAAGGTAAACTGGAGGGAGTCCCAGCTTGAGAAAGTTGTCATCGACATTTTGCAAAGGCCAATGAGATACTGATCTCAATTAAAGTTTATTGAGGATAATAAAGACGAGAACTGAAAGCGCATGATGGGAGGTGCAATAGTGTGACATTTGACAAGGTAGGGGAGAGAGGAAGAACCCCCCCAGTCAGTTTTATGTTCCATTTTATAAGCTTTTAAAAGAATTTTGTAAGTTTTAGTGTTACAAAAAGTGATCATCAGTTCCAATTACAGTAGTCTAGAAGATACGTGACTGATTTAAAATTTTACCTCTTCTTTAACTCTGAAGGTGAAAATTTATATCGTTTCATATTTCATTCTGTTTTGGATTCTGAAAAATTGAAATTGCCCAGTTTAGACCAATAATCTACAAAACCTTATAATGCATATGGCGATTTAAGCAATTATATTCATTTGTATGTAGTTCAATGATCAGCGCAGTTCTAAATCAGTTTGCAGTTTTAAACACCTGAACAGGTACCTGAAATGGTGTACTCTACCTCCATGTATGGAGCTCTGTATGGAGAGCTTCACCCATACAATGCAATGCAAGTTTCACTGTACCGCACTTAAAACTTCTAATGCAAAAATACTACAACTTCGAACAAAGATCAAGTGATGGAGGTCTTTGGAAAGTAGTGGAAAAGAGGGCTTTAAATTTCCTTTTCCAATAAAGACACCTACAAATAACAGCAGCAAAGGAAAACAAAAATTAGCTTAAGGCAGGTTCCAGATCAAATTTCAACTCAAAAATTGACTATTCACAAGCAGAACAAAGACCCTTAAAACAGATTTGGAATAAAAAGCACTTTCTCCAAAATGCTCCTTTTAAAACTGCTTAAACCCAGTAATTTAAGGAACTCAGTTTTATTGCTCAGGCTCCTGCAAACGATCACTTACTGCTGAACAAATAAACAAAAAACTAAGCATTGCATTGAGGCGGCTCGAGTGCTTGCACAGAAACGGAACTCGTGGAATGAACGGGAGACAGGGGGAGAGGGCAGAAACCCCATGTGCCCAGAAACGCGGGGAGGCGAGAGCCCTGTTTCCCACGCACGGGCAGGACATGTACCCTCTCCTCCACCGCTCAGCAAAGCCCTCGCGTGCAGCAGCAAGGCAAGGGCATGGCAGGTTTCATTCGGCAGCTTGGAGCATCAAAACAAGTTACCAAAAGCTCAATGGACAAAATTCTGCTCTCAGGTACAATAGATCTGAACTAATTTTGGAAGCATCGTACCCAATTAGGCAATAGGAAAGGTTTACTTCCCACTGTTAGATTCACAGCATCTTTTCATCTCGTCCTCCTCATGAACAGGCAGCACAGATTGCGAACCAAAAAGAAAAATTTCACAACCCAGGGGGGAAAGGAAAAATATATAATTTCCTCAATTGCATTGATAACAGGAGGGGACAGGGTAGAAGGAAAAGAACAGCAGCACTTTGAGCAATTCATTCTTCTGACACTGACCTCCCTTTCATTGAAACTGCATCTTCCAAAAGCCAACAAAAACACATGATATCAAAGCCGCAATGTCTGTAGTATTTTCTTAGACCCTTACTTAGTTTTCTAAGTGCTGTGTTTTTAAACATCACTTCTCACACGAAACGACCAAGCCTTTGCCCAGGCAGCTGCCATGCGAAGGCTACGGTTCCACCCTGGCCCATGGTATCGAGTGTCTGGCAGTTCTGGAAAGGCTGAAGCTGCTGCTCCAGACAGCCCGAGGTGCTCCCAGTGCGATGTCTGTTGGACAGCCTGTTGTATCTGTAGAAAACAAGAGATCTCAGAAGAACAGGACAGTAACTTTTTTCCCTCTCTTTTCTTTTGTGGGAGTGGGGAGAGAGGTCAACACTCCTCCAAAAAAGGTGGGGGTAAAAAGCTGCAGATCTGTCGTCAGTCCCACTTCTGATAGGAGACAAGGACTCAGACAAGGAACAGATTATTATTTCTATTTGATAGCTCTTTAACAGTAGGAAAAACTCGCACAAGAACTTGTATTATGCATCAGCTGCGGAGGTCTCTAGCCTGTACCTGAAGATAGACAAATAACTCTTGCCCTGAATGAACCAATTCTGACCCTACCAAAAAAATAAATAGATAAAAAGATCTGCTGTGGAGTTTGGCTAGAGCCTGACTTCTTTCACCTCCCCGCAGGGAAGAAGCCTGGAGAGTAGAAGTTGTCATAACAGGTCATAAAAGACAGAGGGACAAATTAGGAAAATTCAGACAGACTTGGAGGAGGAGCAGAGAATCTCTCCCGCGTTGGTACCTTCAAGCAAACGGCAGATAAGCAGGCAGAACTGCACAGAGATAGCTTGCCACGGGACCAGACGATTTTAAGGGAGAATTTAAGCGGAAAGGCATCAGAAGCAGAGCTGTGATGGCAACGGGATCCCCAGACAGTCTGTGGGCCCTCCGACTCCAGTGAAGGAAGCTCCGCACCAGGATACGCACGACAACGTGATCCATAAAACCACCGCGGCCCCACAGGCAGCACGTGCTCCGCTTCCCCTCCACCACGAGGAGACAGACTCGCCCCTCGTATAAAATAAGCAAGATGCAAACAAAGCTCAATCTGTTCTTTTCCTCTTACTGTACCAGGAAAAAAAATACTAATGATGATAAAAAAGGGAAAGCATACACAAGATGGTCCACATATTCTCATTCTTCCTCCCAACCCTCTAGCCCTTTCTGCCCCCAACTAATTTGACTTTGCGCAATTATTTTGACTGACACCACCAAAACTAAAAGCAAAGTTGAAGAAAGTGTGGATGGCAAAGGAGTTGGGACAGCACTGAAAACAGTCAGTCAGGACTGCACATTTATGGTACCACTTACCCCCAAAACACAGAAAGGGAGACTGAAAATGGCCACCGCTCCTTCATGCCCAGCGAGCACCAAGACCAGGGCCTGCTTTTACTAAGAGAAAACCCACGGAGCTGAAAGTGTCTGACAAGGTCCATCCCCTGGAGAGAAGGTGCCCGCCAGAGTTAGAGCCAAGCTGACATTATCGCAAGTGAAGGAGATGGACGAACTGAGCTCCGCGAGCCGGTGGCCTCAGCCAGGTGGCTCTGCCCGCCCATGTCGGATCCGGCCCGTTCGCCCCTGCCTGCCCGGAGGGAGATAGAGACCGTTCGGGAGCCGCATGGGGACCACACAGGACGCGGAGGTTAATGCAACCCCTAGGACTAACGGAAAAAAAAAGGAGGGAATTCAGCAAAGCAGAACACAGATGATAATCACCCAAGTGAGCTGCACTTACCATTACAAGTTGCTGCCTTTTTTTTTTTTTTTTTAAGCATCTTCCCAGTTCTGCAGAGCCGGAGGGTCTCCTAGGATACAGCATTTACCATATTCCCGCACTCCAGCAATCCTGCGTTCCCCCAGCAGGCTGCCTCTCCGCCGAGCCTGACTCTGCTGAACGTAGATTTAAAACGAGGAATGAACTTCTTAGAGATCTGTAATTCCCACTCACTGTTAAACATGAAGAGCGCTTTGCCACAGCAACATTGATAACCTCTTCTTGTTTGATAGTACAGGAGTTTGGTTTGATTTTTTTTCTTTTTTTTTAAATCAGCACAAGTGTAGGGTTCATATTTTGGTTTTCTCATCTATGGATGCTCAAGGCAAACCCACCTGCTCAGAGGTTGCCTCCCACCACAGTATGTACCAGTGCCACCTGCCTCTGATTTTTTTTTTTTTTTTTTTTTTTTTTTTCCCCCCACCATCCCCTCCTTAGATCTCAGGAATTGATCACAGCACCATTTAAGAAGCAGAGATGCCAAGCAGACCAGTTCTACCCAAACCCCGGACCCAAGCTGGAGTTTCTCTCACCAGCTCTGCAGAGTCTGATATTCTGTGCAGTAGGAACCACAATCCCTTCTGCTCTGCCTAATGCACAAACGTGGAGACTATTTCGGATAATGCCATGAATTCTATCCAACCATGCCAAACACAAAGCCTAGCTCACAAACAGAGATGGCTACATGGGAACCAGTTCTTACAGGCAACCTCCTTATCCTTCAGTTTAATGGAGGGAAAAAGGAAATCATAGGTCAACAAAATGCAGCTCAGCACAGAAGTGCCTTACCTATCCTTAAGCCTACAAACCCTATTTCCTCCTCATGTGATATATGGACATGCAGCAGAGCTTCCTTTCAAGGTCAGAGTGAACATGTTAAATTTCATCACATTTACAGCATGAGAGAGGTTCATCCTAAGGGGCACAGCCCTGTCAGATTTCTTTATAGCATGATGATAATTCTGCCAAGCTGTGGCTGCTTATACCCTTCTCGAGCTGTGCAGCTGCAATATCTAATTCAGCTGAAGAAAGCTGGACCGTCTGCAGGTAACATCTGCCGAGTCCTGCCAGCACCAGGCTAAGAGAGGGATGAGCTACAGTTGTCTGCACGCAGGGACACCGTTTCTCTCTAGCTTCAGGAGCCCGGACTGTGCTTAAGTCAACTTGTCAGAAACACATGAGACAACAACAGTCTTAAGCCTTGGGAGATCAACTATGCACCAGGGCAGCTTAGATGGATGAGTTTCATACTGACGTCTTTATCAATCATAGGCATGCAATTTAAACAACATTAAGGGACACCAGAACCTATGATTTACCATTTTTTTTTTATTCCTTTTTTTCCTGAGAAGTCAGAAACCACATAGCAAAAGCCTAGCACACAAAGACAGAAAAAAATACACAGCAGTTCAACCCCAGACCTTTAAACTTGGGATTCATTCTCAATGATTACGCCTATCTTGTTGCCAAAGCTTATCCTCCCTGCCTCAGTTTCATCATCTGAAGGACCAAAACATTCATAAAGGCATGGTTTTTGGCAAGGTTATTTTGAAATTACTCTTTGCAAAACACCTGCCATATTAGAGGCATTACATAAATATTAAGTGTTATAGTACACACAGGCTTTATACAACGAAAGGGATTTCTGAAGCTCTTACAACCACCGTGAGACTTCTGAAGGCCGTTTTATGTGGCTCAAGCTTAAATAACTGTTTGGCAATATATGTTAGAGTTAGCATTACATCGTGCATAGAAAAATAATTCACAGGAAGAGTGTTTGACGTTCGGTAGGAACGTATATGGGATTTGAACTTAAACCAGCTTCCTCATATCAGATCCTATCCAATTGTGTGTTCTGAACCACAGAAACAATCGAAGAACAGGAATTCATCTAGACACAGAGACATACCCAATTTTTTTAAGGTAATCCATTATGTTTTACAATCTGTGCACACTTTACCTAAGAAGATTAAAAAAAGGTGCTGCTTCTCTGAAAGGCACAGTATCCTCCTAAAAATTTGCACCAAACAGAGAACATACAAGAATCCTGTTTACAGATGGGGTGTGAGTCACACTCCCAGCTGACGATTCGAAAGCCTTGCTCCCAGAAACGAGAATATAACTTTCGATCCACGTGAGCATGAGCACGACTGCTACATTCTCTCCTTTTAACATAAGGCAACAAGATTTAGAATAAAAGATCAAGAGTTGCAAGTCTTGAACTATTCCCTAACATCATCACATGTCCAGCTTCACATAGTAACTTCCGTGCCTCCGTTTACCCCATATCATAGCAGGGTAAGGTCTCATCTACTGCAGATAGTTACGACAGTGCTAAACATTGTCTACATAAGCAGCTCAGTCCGCAAAGACAACGCGAAAGGTAAGTCAAGTAGAAAAAAAATACTCCTTTGTGATCTTAACTTCCCCCCCACAAAATCAACAATTTTTAGGTTGATAGTGTCAGCTTAATTTTTTTTATGCCCCCAAGAAGGTTGGAAATGATTTTAATTAAAAAGCAAAGATCTGTACTCATCAAGCTCACATGCATATATTTCCTATAAGCTAGGCAACTAAGACAGCATGAGAAGATATAATACAACATCATCAGCCTTAGAAAAAAAAAAAACTATATGTAGATAGATTTCTTTTTTTTTTTTTTTTTGGCGGGGGGAGGGGGGAAGAGAGCTTTAAAAAACAACAACAAAATATAAATAAAAAATAAACAGTATGTTTTCCTCTTTCCAAAGTTCCTGCTGTAACAATGTGCTGTTATAACAACGCTGTGGAAGGCCATGGCCATAATGCTTCACCTACAGCTCTGCGTGGGTCAGTTACGGGTCAGCTGCCATCGTGCCCCGGAGAACGTGAAATTGCTCCTGCAGGCCAGTGAGCAGGGAACCACAGCACTGCCACCAGTACAGAGGAAGAGCCCATGCTCTGCGCCTCAGCAATATAGGGACACTGCAGGGAAAATAAATTAACTTGAAGAAACACGCACACCACCAAAATCTTTTTTCTTCCTATTACCATTTGAGACAACCGAGATATCTAAATGTCCTTTAGAAGGGAAGGCAAAAATAGCTTTAGTATAAGGTCACACAGACACACAAAATTTTATATATATATATATATACACACACACACACACACACACGACTGGTATTGTTTCCATATTTCCCTTCAGTATGCTTAATAGCACTTTCTGAGATTCTTGAAAGTGATCGCAGGAAGGTAAGATTGAAGAAAAGAGGAGCGAATGCAGTGCAGATGAGGCTGGCTATGATCCCATGCTCACGAGTCTAAATTACTTAGGAAGGCAATTACAGCTCTGCATTGGGGGCCATCAGAAACGCATCTTCACATTCAAAGCAGACTGAAAGGAAGTAGAGTTTTGTTTCTCTGTCATAAAATGCTCTTCAGCGGCAGTTTCTCTGCAGCGCCATGAGCAGACGGCCACTTCTTGCATTGATGTCTTCACATTTTTGGAGTCCAAAGAGCTCAAGCAGGGCAAGACCCCAACCCCAACAAGACTGAAGGCTCCTTCCACCCCGTTCACGCTCCACCTTGAAGGTGGCAATCAGATAAACAGAGAAAATGAGCAGAGTGTGAAAAATACTTCCATGTTCAGATTGCAGACGCCAGTGAACAGCATCCAAGCTATTTCATGTTAGACACTGTAGTTATCCCATCACCCTATCTCATCAGCCACTTCCCAGGTTTTACCCAGCACTAATGGCAGTTTAGCAGAAGTTCTGCAGGAAGAGATCATAACACATGGAAAATGGCACAAAACAGGACTGTGGATGGAATTTTCTTCCTGCAAACGAGGTGAACTTGGCAGGAGCTGCAAACCAGCTCATGGCTGCAAGGAGGAGGCAGCCTGGGGATCACGGTGACCCCCAAGGATAAGGGGGGCAACGGGTAGTAAAAATGCTGGGCAGGATTATTTTCCCCCTCTCCTTCCTCAAATAAAACACTCAACTATCAGACAGCAGCAAATCTCCTTACATCTTCGGATTTAAGGCAGCCCTAAAAGAGTATTTGTTAACAGACTCCCTCCTCCCTGGGTCATTCTTGCCACATGCCAACTGTATTCAGTAAGGCCTTCATTAAGTACACCCTTGGTAAGAAATAAAATGGTTATTTCTAAACAAAACAAGACCCTTAAGCACAATTAAAAAGTTTATTGGATTTGGGAAACAATTTTCATTTTCCCTCTACAGAATTTGATGACCAATAGGAAAATGTGGAGTACAAATATAATAAATAAGCCACTACCATCTGCCATGCTGGGGAAAGAGGTAAACTAAAACTCAAGGTCTCAAGGCTTTTGTGCAAGCAAAGACAGCGCGGGACAGTTGTTTCAGACGACAGTTTTGAGTCTGCTCTGTAAAGAAAGCAGAGTCCCTACTGAAATTGCAGGAAACAGACATGTTTCATCCCAGCATCAAGCATGTTTTTGAAGACTTCATTTGCGTGCCTATGTGCTTTGCATAATGATCACAGTATTAAAAGAGGAAAAGCTAATAATAAAAATTAAAGGCTAATTTACATTTCGGTGCATACCACCAAGAGATAATTTATTTTTAAAATTAGCTACTTAAAATATATGACATGAATGAGCAATACTGCAAAAATATCTATCCCCAAAACGACTCAGCATGAGACAGTCAAGGAAAAAAAGAGGAGGGAAGGAAGAGAAGGAGTAGTGATTGCCAGAAAAGAACAAGTCCAGTGAGCATGCATATATGGAGAGGAAATAAATAACAGGTTGGACTTTTTTTTTAAATCACGGTTTGAGAGTGAAGAAAAACCTATTCTCAGGAGCTGGCGGAACAGGAAAGTTCCTTTATCTTCACATCTGAATAAAACGATGCATTTTACGGTCTCTGACTGCTTTAATCCAGCAGTTGTAACCAGCTGTAATCCCAAAATGCCTTCTCGAGCTCAGATGAAACACTGACACGACTAAGCAAAGCCGTTCTGATATTATCAGTAAACTGACGTGCTTTCACAGTGAAAGAACATAAGAACTACAACCACCTTTCTGAGTCAAGGCCTCCAGGTGATGTCTCCGCCAAGCCAGAGCTTCCTCCCAAATATAGCGAAATAAATCTGGCACTGGGAGCATGAAGAGATCTCCTGGGCCCCAGCTAGGTGTGCAAGGAGGTGCCCCAACCGCCCGCAGGGACACCACAGCCACCAAAGTGCTGCAAACACTTTTGCCGTTTCACCTCAACACGGAAACGTAGAAAATCCAGCAGCTCAAGGAAGTTGGACCTTGCAGCACCGCGAGAAGGAAGAGCGTTTGCTGATTTTATCCTACTGAAGCAAGCCAGTAAAATGAGAGCTAAATTGCTGCCTTTTGCATTATGCTACAAGCTAGTTGCGGGGACAGTAAGTTTCCCTCTAGCTCTTGCAAAGGCTCATTCATGTTGTAACAAAAGGCAAATAGGGCTCTGATAGTTTCTTTCTTTTTAGACATTAATATCATGCTAAATAATAGCATAAAAGGACTTCATTCCTCCTTCAAAGCAAACAAACAAAATGTATATATAACAGTAATTCTTCCTTCCTGGCATTTTTCCATCTCTTTTCTCTCCATATAATTTGAATGCATTCCAGAAGGAAAACAGATATTTTGAATGCAGAACTCCAAGCAAGTATTGCAATTATTTTCAGATAACCTGGCAACAACACAGCAGGAGGGAGAAAAAGTGAAATTCAGTAAAAGCCAAGTTTGGCCTTATTTTCTTCTTCTTTTTTGTTGACTTATGTCTTTTGCGTCTGCTTTACCTTTGAAGCACAGTACAGTTTTACCCTCAGTTTCTATAGAGCAAGTATTTTGACATTAAGCAGCACTTTGAAAGTTCAAATAGGTAATTCCTGGAAAAGTCTAGTAGCACTTTCACTAGCTCTTCTCTTTCTTTACCTGGGCAGCACCTTTCACTGAGCCCTGTTCTGCAAGTGCCAAAGTCAATTACTGGAACTGGCACTTCAGCAGAACAGGATGAGGCAAAAAAATAGGGTTACAGCAAAAGGTTGATCTATTTTCACACAGGTAACAAAAGGCCCTATTGAACCAGCAACCTTTTAATGCCTCCAAATTAGCTGAGCTGGTCAAAGCTCGAAAGAATAACTGTATGCGAGATTTACTCTAGCTATTTTTCTCTTTTCACGAGGATCCACCACCCAAGCCATTTCCCTCATCTCCAAACGCTGCCCCACATAGGAGGGATCGTCTCCAAGCTCTACCTGGGCCTTCAGCTCCCAGCACCGTATTTCTTTCTGGGTCGTCTCTCACAGCCGTCGCTGGAAGTGTCGATGCAAGTACCCGGGAGCCAGAAAACCTCTCGTACTGCGTCACCAACTCACAATTACAGTTACCTGCTAAAAGCCACAGCACCTCACGCAAAGTAAAAGCAGCAACTTGCTTACTCGGGTAAAGAACTGCTTTTTTAAGGCACTTTCTTTAGCAACAGAACAATTAGAGGGTACTTTTAACTATTTAAACTTACAGTTCCCATGCAATCTGCTCAGTAGCATAGTCAGCTCTTTAACAATCTGAGGAGCACGATCCAATTTAAGATTCGTTAAACCACCCTTCCCGTAACAGTGTCCCCAGTGATGCAATAACGCACATGAGCCTCTTAAATAACGCTAGCAACTGCTCATTAACAACACAAAGTCTTCACTGTACTTTGTACGGTAGCTTTGCTGGGAATTCATGTATGCCCAAAGAGACATCGTGCTGCGCTCTAAGCAAAACAGCTTCTGGCTTGTAAACGCTTGTTTTAGACGTCTTCTTAGCCCAGGAGCTGGAGGCACCCTGGATGGGCAGATATTCCCAAGGACTGAACCCTGGAGCCAGCAGCAGAGGGACCGGAGGGCTCAGTCCTGCTCCTGGGGCTGCTGGAGGAGGCCGGGCACCGACTCATCTGCATTTGCTGCATCAACGCGCTGCGCGCAAGGGCACGCGCTCCCCGCCCGGACGGCGGCAGGAGGATGAGGATCAGCACCCAGAAGAGCCCCCTGCTCTGCGCATCAACTGCCATCACTTCTTATGATGGTCAAAACCCGAGCCGGGTGATGCTTTCCAAAGCAAACAGCACGGTAACAGTCAGCAAACAGCAGCCTAAAGGCCAGTTTGGGGCTTGGCCGCTGAATTCGGCTAGTTTGGAGCTCGCGTTCCTCCCCCAAACTTTGAAGTGCAAAGAAGCCTCAGGCTACCATAAACCGAGCTGCACGGCTGCCAGGTGCAGCGGTCCCGCGCATCCCCCAAAGCGCAACTTCAGGGGGAGCAAGAAGCAGCACCGCATGCCCAAACCAACACGCGCCTTCCTCATCATCACGAGCCGCTCGCGATCCTACCCCGCACCCGCGAGCCCGGCTGCATCCCGCGACCCGCGGCGGGAGCGACCCCCGCGATGGAGGCGGGCGCCGCTACTCACTCCGCGTAGCCCGTGGTCCAGGGCAGGCGCCGCGTCTCCTTGCTGAGGATGAGGATGGGCCGCGCGATGTGGTCGGCCGAGCACTCCACCTCGTCGGCCGAGAGCCCCAGGAACTCGGGCCGCCCGTAGGGGAAGCGCAGCGGCAGCTCGGAGCCGCCGCCACCTGCTCCCGGGACCCGCGCGCCTCGTGTGCCCCCAAGTGTCACCTACCCCATCGTGTGCCCCAAAGTGTCACCTACCCCCTCGTGCCTCCCCCCG
>JAWLRI010000128.1:94936-172231 GCA_034781795.1 Crypturellus tataupa | reverse complement strand
TCCTGCTCCCGCGGCGCCGCGGTGCGCGGGCTCCCGCAGGCCGCGCCGGCACACGGGCTTGCCCAGGGGAGTCGCGCGGCTCCCGCCACCTGGCCGCCCCTTGTGGCCTTCCGCGCCGCGCGTGGAGCGGGGCGAAGCTCCGGGAGAGGACGACGGCAGAGAGGGCAGGCCTGAGCACCTTGCCGCTGGTGGGCACAGATATTTGGCCCCGTTTTTACCCCCAGTGTCACACACACATGTCGCACTCTTGCACAGCTAACTCGGCAAGCCCGGTGTGCTTGGAGGGAGCAGCCACCCAAGTGTCAGAGAGGCTCTGGGTTTGGTTTTGCAGTGCTTGAGGAATATACCAGGTAGGAAAAGCTCCCAAGAGCTCCTCCATAGCAGCCTGTGCGCTGTTGCGTTGGCATACCCCCACGAGGTGCAAATCTCCAACGGTCACAAGGGGCAGGTCGGCCCGGGGGAGCGAGCGCAGCTAACGAAGAAGGATGCGCAGCAGTAGCACCCAGCAGGTAGAACCTCATTAGCCCTCATAGGCAGCTAGATACCAGCGGTCAGCAAGTCAGCTCATCCTCCGCAGCCAGCTGCCGTACCGCTGACCAGAGAAGTGCACCATTTTGGAGACCCCGTCCTCCAAGTTTCTTTGGTTTCCAGTGGCTAAAACACATTCCGATAGCCGAGCTCCTGCAGTGCCTGTATCTGCTTCAAGCTTTATCGTTCGCAGACATGAGCAGCACAACGAGACTCTGATGCGGGTCTGGGCGACAAAGCTGGTTATTCGTCAAGCCTAGGCGGTCAAAAGCAGATTAATGATGAGAAATAGATTAAGAATGTGTCAGGGGTACCTGAAATGTAGCTGGAAAAACATCTACCCCATTTAAACATTACAGATATCCGTGTTTGCTTTGGGAGCAAGTGGTTATATTTGATATCTCCAGTTTAGTAGTTTCTGGCACTGATACTATATGTATTTTGAGGAACAGTAAGCCTGTTTTAGGTCAAAAACTATTTGGCATTATTAACTCACAACTTAATAAAAATGTAATAGAAGCCTCATAGTTCTTCCTTTCATGCATTTCTGTTTTGTCGGTCCTGTTGTTTATTTTCCTGGCTGCACTGCAGAGGTCATTACTTTAAAGGAAAGATAAGAAATAAACGGAAACAGAAGGCGAGTTAACACTGAGGATTATTTCACTGGTCCTGAGTCTGGGTGCTGAACAGGCAGTCGTTCATCCAAGTTCACATGTTAAAGGGGAAGGGGAATCAGACGGGCTTTCAGCCTCTTGGCTGCTTTATTAGATACCTGGTAGTATATTTGATTAGTCTGGTTCCAGTTCATTCTCAGCCTTTTCCACCCAAGAATAATCTTTTTACTATCTCTTTAGGTTGTCTGCTAGGCAGCCCGTGTTTCTCATCACATAGGCACTCGGCTGCTACTAATATATTAGTAGACTTACTGCATGAAGAAGATAAGAAGCACAGGAAAGCCTCATCCTTTCCTGAAAAAAAGTAGAGCTCCTACCAGCTTGTCACACGTGTTCCTAAAGGACACATGTCAACAGACTAAACTCTTCAGTTTGTTAGAGCCTCAACTTTGAAAAATGCCCTTGACTTAAATTTCAGGTGTGAGGACGTGGCATTTGTCTGCCTGGCCGCCGGTGGTCACCGTTTTGAACAAAATCTGAAGAATAAGCTACAAGGGAGCGGGGGTTGTTAGGTTTTAGATGATTATCTCTGCAAGGTGACAAGAAACAGCTCAGATGAGACATATGGGGAAACAGCTTAAGAGCTCACCACTCAGAACAAATCTGTGCGCTATCTGAAATGCTGCAGCTCTTTGCCTCTGATGCGAGAACACCGTCGGATAAAGCAGGTACAGTATGACCTCCTGGAGATATTCCATTTGAGTTCTCTTTGAGGGAAGAGGATCATGTCATTCTCTTGCGAGTCAAAGGTGAAGCCTCTTCGCAGAGGAAGTACTGGTCTGGTCTGGCAGGTCTCAGCAGTTTCTTCAAAGTAAACACCCCCCTTGCCTGGAGACCATCCTGTCCAAGTCTGACAGCTTTCCTTGGTGGTGGGCAGACCTCTAAACGTTCGGATATTTAACTGGGATTTCTCTTTTTGCACTTTGCGTTGCCTCTCATCACTGTTCACCTCCAAGGAAACTGCAGCTTGTGTTCCCTCCCATTAGGCTGAAGACAGCATTCAACTCTCCCTGTTAGCTCTGTCTTTTTAAGACTGAACAAACTCCTTTCTGTCAGCTTCTCCTCCTGACCATCTTGGTGGCCCACTGCAGGATTTCCTCCCGATACGTCCGTCTCTTGATTGGGGAGCTCCAAACGGGACACAGGTGCCACAGGGGGTCCCTTGACCTGCTGGATGCAGTTTTGCTCATATAGCCCAGGAGGAGGTTAGCCTTCCTCACTGCAAAGGTGCTCTGCTAGCTCATGTACAGCTTGGTGTACACCAGAATTTCATGAGATCCCTACCAGCCTGTTTCTCCAGCCTGTGAGGTCTCTGTGACTGCAGCTCTGCCCTGTGATATACAACCACTCCCCCCAAAACATGGGAAAGGAGACAAATGGCCACAGCCAGCAAAAATTCATGAGCTCCTTGTAGAAGCTACCACTTTTTTGCCTTTCTATTCACTTTTTAAAGAAATGTAACAAAATTTTATGTCAAAAAAAGCTTGCAGGACAAAATACCCATGTGGTTCTGAGGACTGGGGGCATGTATAGCTGGCTCCTTCAGTACATGGAGTACTTGAACAGAAGCTGCATGACATGCAGTCATTGAAAGTGAGTGTCTCCAATGAATATGCATTGAGCCAATATGTTTATGCATTTTCCACTCTTAGAAAATAATCCTCATGCGGGCTTTTTTCCTTTTACAGAACTTTGTCACATATTCTAGTATGTACCATAGTTCCAGACTTTATAAGAGCTATGGGACATATTCATGATTCTTGTACTTAAAAAGAAAGGATTACAGTGTTTATTTCAGCAGCGTGAATGTTACTTATTTGTATATAACATTTCCTACTTTCTCGTACATTTTTTATATCTTATTTTGTTTGCTTGACATTTTGTTTACTGCACCCTTCTAGCTCTGAGTAAAATCATTAGGAGCCTCACAAACACTTCATCGATAGCAGGATTAGGTCTGGTGTGAGGTGAATGCAGCGCTCTGTACAGAATACAAAGTTCTCTCTCGTTTTCATTATTGCACATGTACAGAATGTCCATCAATGTCAACTCCACAAGGAATAAATGCTGAGAGTATGTCAGAAGTGTCTGACATTATAGTGTTGAGACTCTATCTGCAGAGAGAAAATAATGAAAAAGTTTAAAAGAAGAATTTGTTGATTGTCTTACCCAGACCACAAAACAAAAGGCACTTAGAACCCTTTCTCCACACATGACTGTTCTTGGAGAGAGCTCCATCTCATGTGGATATCAATGACATTCTTCTTATTTTTTGAGCAGTTCTGTGTAACCTTCCATAAGCACAAGGAAGCCCTTTACTTGCCTCCCAAGAAAGGCCCTCCTGAAGCACGGTGCCTGAGGCATCCTAGTAACATGGAAGGAAAAAAGCTGTTTATTAAGGAGTCGGTTCTGCTTCCTGCAATCCCAACTCTCCCGTCCACACCTTGAGCAGCCCCATCTTTGCCACGCATGTCAGGTCTGACAAGACCAAAGAGCAGCAAGTAACTTTGAAGAGAAATAACAACTAGCAGTACTGGGGGGTTGTATTTCCTGTTCAATACCTGACCCTTCCTGTGCCAGTACTAATTTCCCACACTGTTTTTCTTTTGTGAGACTTCTTGGACTGAAGATTAGGAAGAGCTGCTCTGGCAGAGCACATGTTGATCTGCTCCATAAGCCAGGGCTCCCTCTGACAGCTGCAGGCTACTGAGAGAGGCTAAGTCTACAAAATAGCATCAGGACCCAAACCCCCAATTCTTACTCTCAAGGACAACATTTGGGATGAGCTCTTCCTGTTCAGTGCCTGCCTAAGCAGGCAGTGACCACAGTCCTTAAGCTGTAGTGCTCCACCAGGCTGCAGCAGCTCTGGGTAGACCGACCTTTCATGGCACAAGGTATTCCACCTGCGGCTTCTCCTTAAACTAAACACATTTGAGCCCAGGTGGCCCCTTCCTTTGAGGAATCATTTGCTCCTACTTTTGCAGACCCTTCTTTCTGTCTGTACCCAGGATATTTAGGAGACCATGGAAAAGAAAGGTAGAAATTGATAGAGTCCTGCTGCTATGTGAAAAGGATAGCTGAGTGAGAAAACCGTTTGTGTCAGAAAAGTGGCTTTGTGACCCTTCTCACAAAGGAGGACTAATACATACAGAATTTGGGGTTGATTGAAAGCACCTCTGATAGATGCCCATGCAGGAAAAAGGCTCTAGAGAGGGATCTTAATTGACAGGCAGTCACAGGAACAGATGTTGTCACAAAATCTTATAACCACTTGCAATTGGTGTAAATATAAATAGACACTTCAACCCAAACTGCCCATAAACCTCTAAGAAATTGCCAGAAACTACACAATGACTCTTTACCACAAGAATCTGCAAGTATACTGAAAATAAACATTTAATTTCACAATAAACATCTCACAATTTTGCTTCTATGGCCTCTTTATGTTTTCCATTATCTGCTCCTTTTTAATGCCTGTAGCTAAATCTGCTAATAATGGGATGGAATAGGGATTAGCTTGTTTGTGTGCTCCTGTTGGCGGCTTTTCGGAGGCGCGGTGGAGCAAAATGATTATCTCCTCTTTTCAGTATCTTTGCTCTGGCTCCTGCAAAAAGCACATCTTGACCTGATGATCAAAATGTTGGCTGTAGGAGCACTTCTGTTGGCAAGCTCAGCAAAAAAAAAATTAACGTCATCAATGCATGGGCAACCTGGCAATGAGCAGGTAAAGGGACGTGCAGGTATATGTAGGTCCTGGGAATTTAGGACACGGCTAAAAGCTTGTTTAAGCATTAGCACAGAGGCATGCATTTTAACTGCCTCAAAATTTCAGATTGAATAGGATCATGTTGCAGAATATAATATGGTCTTGACTCATGCACGAGCCAACTATGGGTTAAATATGTGCGATAAACACACCAGGAAGCATTTTGCATATCAAAGTTGTAGGGAGTTTTTGAGTGAGTTGCTAGATGCCTTCCTTGCAGATAGAGCCTAACAGGGTGTTTCAGGAATAACCTGGAGGGGTAAAAGATCAGAAGCAGATGGTGAACACTGGTGAACAATTGAAAGTTTACATGATATTTTATGCTGTCAGAAGTCATGGTCCTGCCTATAGTGAAAGGCAGCAAAGAAAGTTGAAAAAATTACATTATTGTTGTATTTGGTGCTTGGATATCTGCTCAACTTCAAAGCAGTAAGATGGAAGGTGTTTTCCCTGTTCTTTTCTATCTTCCAGCACTGCCGATGAAGTGTTTGTGATTCTGCATATGTGTTCTCCTAAATGCATGGCATCTAGATAGTAACACACTATCATTCAGGTGTTACAACTAATATTCAGGATTCGGGATAAATACCCCAAACCAACAACAAATGAAGGAAAAGTAAGCGTTCAGAATTTATGGACACTTCCAAAAGTCTTACAAAGGAGTGAAAAGTGCAAATATAAATATGTATTAAGTTATGTTGGAGTGAAAATAAAAGGAAGATTCAAACATGAAAATTTAAAGTCTTTAGAGCTTTCCTGTATTAGTCCTGGAATAAATCTATGCTTTCTTCTACGGCATCCTTCAAAGGTCTTTTGTTACAGTATCTGCTGCTTTTCCAGAAAAGACCTGTGTCAGTATAATGGGTTCTAAAACATTTGAGGGAGGGTTTGACAAGCACATTTTTGCTTCCTCCCACGCTTGTTTTATAGGTTGACCATTCTCTTGTATTAATATGCATGGCAGGTTTGTTTAAATAGGTCGCTCCTCATCTTGTTTTACTTGAAGCCTTCTTGAAGCCTTTTTTTGGCTTGATTTGTCTTTCTTTTTACTTCCCTTTCATTGACTAGGAGCTATAGCTTTTGACAGCCTTATGTAGAATGTATTTTAAAATAATAATAATAAAAAAGGAATAATTTTTTTCATGCATGTTCCTGTAATAGATTGCCAAAGGCACAAAAATGTGACAGTTGTATCTCTTTCATTTTTCCCAATTCAAACTGATTTGGTGAGTAAAAGCCAGGACTTAATTCTGTTCTGCAGTGCTAGCTGAGGGACAATCACATTACAGAGCAATATTCAGATGTCAGCTGGGGTCATCCTGCTTATAGGGACATGAAGGAGTTATGAGGGCCAGTAGTCTGGCCTATTTCAGATGCGCTTTAATATACCCAGCATGCTAACTTAAAGGCTGTTCCAAAATCACATAAACATGACTTTTTCATATGTTATCATGCAAAGAATAAACTGGAAATGCCCTAACCAAACACATTGCCACCCAACAGGGGAGCTGCACGAGCTGCTGGTTGCTCCAGCTGATGTAGCTGAAAATCAGATTAACCTTTGACTGTTGTGGGCCCTGGCCTTTCAACTACTGTGTGGAGCTGCCCATCGACCTTGGTAGAAGGGATGCTTTCAAACAGATTAAAAGCAATTAAAAAAATCACGATCTGCTAAATAGTGGAAATAGAATAAATATGCTGACCTCTTGGAAATATAATAATTTGCGAGTAGACATCTGTGTTTACAATTCTTTGCTTAATGTAAAGCATTTTGGAAAGAAATCTTCAGTGAAGCTGTAACTCCTTATGAAAGTGATACACGCACCTCAATTACATTTAATTAACGAGTAAATCTTTAGTACCAAATGCTGATGATTACCAAATGTTTCTCAGCGTAGCCAACTAGAAATAGTCCTTAGCCATACTTCAGGTGATTCCCTCTGTGAGTCCCAGGTTTTCTGACTCAGTTCCCTGCAGCCGAGAGGCGCCACAGCCAGCCTGTTCGAGGACAACATTGCTGTGGGGACACTTGGGCCTTGGAGGGTGCCTCAGACTTTTACTGCTATGTGGCAGGGGTAGCATGTGGTGGGTTCAAGACTTCTCGGCAGCCTTGGTGAAACTTCTGTCTGAGGATGAGAACAAAATAACTCAGTGGAAAAATTCTGTGTTGCAGTTCCTGGGAATGTGAGGTCGACATTTCTCTGTTGTTTCCTAGCGGGGTTTGGGGTTTAGCTGGGTGGGCAGGAAGCCTGTGAGATGTTCCCCGTGATAGTTTGCGTGATATAGAAGCAACCCCGTTGAGGGAAGCCTTGACCACCCAGCATTTCCAGAGCCAGCAGGTCTGAAAATTGGGATCAAAAAAGGTGTGACAGTGGGGTGAGAGCCCACAGCTCAAAGGAGAAAAATGTTGGCACTGAAAAGACAATCACAACGCTCCATTAAATCTGATGAAGCCTGAAATTCAAAGCTGGAAGGCAAGGCTTATATAAACTGCAGAGGAAGCATTTAAAAATGCTGATAAGCAGGTATCTTTCTGACCCTGTTTTCAGATCCGTTGCTGTAATAGGTTTTCAAGGATGAAGTTGTGTTAGGAGTTTTTCCTGTTAGAGGAACATCTGAGCTGTTGGCACTTTCATTTAAAACCAGTCACTCCCTGAAGAGTAAGCAAACATGCCTAAGGAAAACCGTGCAAGCGCTGTGCTGCTGCGCTTCCCCGCCTGTTTCCCTGCAGCCCTCATGGGGGATTTTGTGTCTCAGGATTATATTTCACCTGTACAACTATCTTTTCACTCCGGAGGCCCTATAGCCATTCCATGACATCTCATATCCAGCTCTTTAAAGAGGGCAGCTGAGATTCTCGCTGCCTCTCTGTGGGAGTGCACAGTGGTGCTCGGCCGAGGAGCCAGGGGCTTTTTAGCCTCTTCTTTGAGCCAAAACTTCCAAAAAACTAGGATGAAAACGTAGGATGGTGCCCTTAAAAGGTCCCATCTCTACCCCTTCTGTGAGCAGCCACCCCCTAAGGAAAAAATATTTGAGATTATTAAGAATATAAGGTAGGGGAGAGTTGAAACAAGGCTGGACTAGAAGTGCTGTCTGGGTGCAGTGGGAAAAGACATGCAGGAAATTTAATATGATATGGAGTAAAAATATGGATTATGGTAATTATGGATTATGACCATAATAATTCCATAATTAGTTCCATAGCAATGATTCAGCAAAGACTCCACTCCTTGATGAGAATGAAGTTTGCAAATTAATGATTTAATGAATAAAGAGTGTTTTGATGTTACTGATGTAAACAACATTATCCATAACTTTAAAGCTATATATTAAACATGTTCACTGAGACCATGCAGTGAATTCGTAGCTATTTAAGACACCTTGAGGTTGTTATTCAGCACAACACAGCCATTAGTGCTCACAGAAACTCCAGGGGTAGAACACATTTCCAGGGCTTGCAAAGCAGCCAAGGAAAGCAAACCTGATATTAGGAAGTCCTGTTATCTGGCTTCTGCTGCAGCTGCCATTTAGCCTCAGCAATGTATGTGCACGCTTAGCTCTGAGACATGGGACATTTTTATGAGATTGGGTGAGAATGGATGCTTTTAGGATCCATTTTTAAGCATTTGACTTTGAAATTCTGACTAAAGAGTAGTTTTTATAAAATGTCCTGATGATTGTAATTCATCAGAAATAAGGCCAAGCGAGGTATTGCCATCTTCAAAGTTTGTCTTTTTCTGTTGGTTACTATCCTATACCTCATCAACTGCGTCTCAGGTGCTGATTTGGGAAAATAAATTTACTCTGTTACAATAGTAATGCTGCAGGAATGCATAAGCCAAACTAGATTTTTATATGAGTTTGCCAGAATTGCTTACCCATGTAAAATCACTGATGTGCTAACATTTGCAAGATTAGGACATAATTATATTGTCTGCTCATTTCTGTGTTGTTCCTGCTACTAAAGACGGCACTGAAGGAGAGCAGCGGTGCATGTAGGTTGGTTTTGCTGGCTTAGGTAACACGAGCGGTCATAGCAAACTGCAATAATGCAGGCATCAGCACCACAGAGCTGCCACAGGAAATAGCCAGCAATCCGGATAATCTCCTTACAACCTGGGCTGAGGCCCGGGACCGTGCATCTTCTCAGCTGAATCCAAGTGCACTCAGACAGGGTCACTCCTGTTGCAATCACGCTATCCAAATGCAGAGCTGGCACAGGATCTCCGTTACAGACAGCCCTAGATCCCAGCAGCTTCTGCTTCTCAGGCTTTTAGGCTATGCTTTGTGGAAATCCAGTGCTCAATATATTTTAGTATGAATCTTATGTGTTCTTCCTCTTTACTCTCCTCCAATCAAGTTCTCAGTATCTCCATGTATCAATTCTAGACCATTAACAAAGTACTTGTATGTCCTATATAATGAAAAGTAATAAATAATAATAAAATAATAAAAATAATAAAATATAGATTAATTCCATTGCAAAAAAAGCAAAATCATAAACAAAAGAAAACAAAAAACTTATGCAGAAAACTGTTGCCTTAACAACAGAGGCAAACTTTGAGTGAGAATCTCCTTTAGGGCAGCGCAATGATCTTTTGATATTTTTTCATGTAAATCTTTCCAGACTGTTTTTTCTTTTCTCTTTGCAGAAGGAAAATAAATAAAAAATAAAAAATAAAGCCAGAGGGCAAAATATTACCATATTTTAAATTTGAACAAGTTCTTCTTGCCTTTTTTATAAATGTCATTAATACTAAAAGGGAATAGTATGCTCAGATTCAAAGGCATCCGTGAGATCATATGATTTACACTAAAGTTCAGTCTGAATGGCAGTGTTTTAATGTGGTATTAGAAAAAAAAAAAAAAGCTGCCCCAAGGCTAGTCACTTCTTCTCACTGACTATAGAGAAAGAATGCTCTCTGTAGGGATCTTTAAGAAAATACATCATCTGCATGCAGTGTCCTCTGCACTCCATAGAAAGAGATAGCTCTGAAGTACATGGTCTGTGGAGCTACTCCCTCTCACACCCTCCAAAACTCATGTGTACAGGCTGTAGCGTAAGGGGGCAGTTTGGTTTCCCCTGGGAGAGCTTCTCCTCTGTAGTTCTGTGGGTGACACACATTCAGGCTCGCTGCTGTCAAAAGATATATGCGTGTATAAAGAGTATACTCGGGCACCGGGCAATGTTCTTGGTTACAGGTTGTCTTCTCTGTTGTCTTCATGACAGTTTTCTCTTGAGTAACAGGCATGACCCTCCTCTAACTATATGCAGTTTGCATCTAGCACTGCAACTGTGGGGATTCCTGGGTGCACAAGTATGGATAAGGCCCAAATCAGGAGCAATTTCTGATCTCCCCCTGATGTGCATTGTCACTGACGTTGTATGATTTGCAGAAGAAGTCACTGTAAGCATAGGCTGTCACAGAACTCACTGCAACTGCGTTATGTAGACTGAGTTGTTCCTTGTTATTATGCACCAAGGCATCCTATAACATATCCCATAACTGCACACCCAGCAAACACCTATGCATTTCCCAGCTGAAACTCTTCAGATGTTTTTCTACCATAAAAATTGATTTCATCCTGATCTGAGACAAAATATGAAAATACCTGAATTGCCCTAGAATGAAAATACTGTTTGCTCAGCTCTCCTTCCTGCAAATATCCATACAATACCTTTTAAAATAAAATTAAGGGGAAGAGAAATAGCAGAGGAACAAGCATGACTAAGCAGAGTGAGAAGAACATCAGCATCTATTCACAGTATTTTTCAACACTTGTCCTAAATCTCTTTTAACTTATGCCAGAAACTAGACTATGCTCATAGAAAAGGACTATAAAAGTGGCTTGAAATGATGTTTGCCCTTGACTGCCCAGTCTGACCTTGCAGTGAAGATGGCCTGGCCAGATCATATCTGGTCATCAGTTTTCAATGATTATTTGGAAACAAAATCTGTTTTCTCAAAGCACTTAAGATATATTATTCTTGATTTTCAGGGTATATTTGGAAATCCTGCTGTCAAATAAATGTTTCAAACCAGAATAGAAACTCTTGCAATGTTAACTGTAAAAACTTACAGAAAACTGTTGCCTCTGCTTAAATATAGTGAAAACAAAGGAAACTGGAAATATCTTTGAATTTAGTAGTAATCTTCATCCTCTTCAAATAAACAACTACTTCCTGAGAGAGCTGCTCTTTAACATATGTCTCTCTTGAATAGAGTTATTGAACGGATCCTGATGATCTATTTTATGATCCCTTTATTATCTATTTTTAAAACATACTGGTCAATGTAACACATAAAAGACAGATAATGTACAGCTATAATCTTACCTCACAAGATCCTTGCCTGATCTAAGATTCACTTTAAATGAAGCTATAATAAATGGCAAAGAGGGGTACTTTTTCCTGACTCACAGTGAAGAACTGCTGTATATTTCTACAGAAATAGCAACAAAGCTACATTTTTTTTTCATGAAGAAAAATTCTGAATAAACAGGAGCATTAGTAAAACACAGACCAACTTCTCCAAGGCTGGAAAAATATTATGAGGCAAAGATTGTTCAACTGATTATTCAGCCTGCTCCTGTAATCTCTTTGAGATAACAACGCTGTAACACAGGCAACGTATTCTCTGTGTGTGCTGCTGCCTGTTGCTGAGCATATGCCTTATGAAAGATATTAATGATTTCTTCTGAAGCAAAATATGAAGGAACAGACGACTATCTGGAGAGAATGTAATTGATCTTGTATTGCATGCAAAGTGAGGGCAATGGTGGGAAGGTTGCAAGTATTTCATTATATTAAAATGAGAACTGATCATTTTGGGATGAATAGGATTGAGCTTTGTATTGAAAACATCGGGTGTTTACCCGCTTATCTAAATTGTGCTTCTCAGAAGCTTGGACCTCTCTGCAGAAGTGGAACACTGCTTCTAAATTTTAGGCTAAACAAAATCAATACCTTTATTATGTCTGTCTATGCCTTTTATATTATCTCACTTTCCACTTTTTTTGGACAATTTTCAACTGATTCAGCTGTATTTTCCATCTGGTCTCTACCTCAGACTCATTTTAATGTTAATTATGATTTTTGAATGTCCAAATGTAATTTGAAGGAATAGTAGGTAGATTTGCCAATATTAAATATTTTTCTACTCTGAAGAACTCCCCTCCAGGGAGGCAAGAGAGATAGTCCTATTTTCCCTAGGCCTCTGTTATTTCCTCTGTGAAAATCTGTCTGTATTAGAAGCCCCTAAGCTAGACCAGTTTTCCTGCACTCACTCAATGAAGATGAAAATTAAAACTTACTAAAAACTACTTACTTAAAACTACTCTGCATTTATGCTGAAAGACTGGATCTGCTTACAGAGATTAAAATCAAGAAAATGCATTTCACCAAATGGCTGTATTTTTTAGTGTACTATTTAACCAATTTCTCTCTCTTTTTAAATTTTAATCAGTTTCCAGATACTTCTGAAAAAATATGAAATTGAACCCGAGAACCTAAGACCAGGAACCAAGAAATCTGAGAGGCAAGTCTTATAGGTAAGGTGTATGAAAAGACTGAAATGAAGGCAAAATTAAGACCAGAAGACAAAAATGAATTAAAAAAGTTATACCAGATGTTAAAAATGAGCAGTCTAAAGAAATATTTTTTTTCTGCATCTTTAATTGACTAGGTGAGTTTAAAATGCAGGACTACAGTGAAACCTTCCTCCCCAAGAAAGGATCTGACACCTTTCAGCCTGAAGATACCTGCATGCTTGTGTCAGGGTGTGCTAACAAATGCTGGCAAATGATGTTTGGGGAGTTTCTGTAGGCACTTACAAGTAAAGCAATCCTTGGAGGGTAACTAGCACTCTGAGAAGATACACTGCAGAACACTCAGAGTACTTAACGATCCGGTCAGTGACACAACTGAACAAAAATATGTACCTACGGCAACACAGGCTGGTAGCCCTTTGCATTTCCCTTTAAAATCAGATGATAGGCAGAGATCAAATTTCTCTCTCAATAGAGACAGTCGTCATAAACAGAGAAATACTTGTTGCTAACGAGTTCATGCAAAGGATGCAGAGCAAAGGAAAAAGGCAAGGCTCAGTCTTCTTCCTCTTCCTGTGCTGGCCCAGGGAACACTTCAGACTTGACCAGGTTCCAATGATCAGCATTACGCTTCCAAGAAAATACCTGAGCTCTGGAGGGAGGCAGTCCTTTGTCCAAACAAAGATGATCTCTCAAAGATGAGTTCTTAACATCCTCAAAGATGAGCTCCTAACATCCTGGGCTCAGAAACAAATGATGCCCAGTGGGGCTTCCCAGCTGCCTCTGTAAGCCTGGTCTTTTAGAAGGGACAAGGTCATGGAGCTCCAAGCACCGACCCCATCACATTTGACTTCTTGTGGGAAGGGAAGCTGTGGAGGAGGGACAGTTTGTCTATTCACATAGTTGCTGCTTTTCTGGATTCTTGGCCTCTTCTTGGAGAAGACAGTTGAAATAACTAGTGGTTTCGATTAACTTGGAGCAATAGTGAGTAGTGTGCCACTCAGTGTCTGCAGATGGCTGCAGAGTGCCCATCTTAGCATTACTGGGTGTCTAGATTAATCAGAAATTTTGGATGTACCTTTGTAATTGCTGCTATCCCCTAGAGGCAAGACTTTGTCCACGCAAGAAGGGTATTTCCCTGCTCCAGAGACCCTTCTGTGAGTTACTCTCTCTACAATTATTAGACTACTCTTTCTCTTAGTGAAGTCTCAGTCTTCTGTAACTGCACAAAAAAATTTTGTCAAGTGACAAATGACTATTTCTGAGGCTCTAAAGAGCTTTTACATTTGGAATAAACCTAAGAATTGCTTTACTTCATTTTTTCCTTGCCCTACGATCTCCAGGCTGCTGTAGGCATGAGATGTTGAAGTGCTGTGCCAGGAACAGGTCAATGCTGAGGAATCATGGAAGGACAAAGCTCCTAAGGGCATTGCAGTGAAAAGTGTTGCATGCCTCATCTTTTCAGTGACATCTACTGGAATGAAGTGCTGGATTGGTTCCCAGCTTTAATTTACAATAATCACAATAATTTACATTCAAGCCTTAATTAATGAATATATTGATGTGTATGGGGGGTGGTGAAAGGAAAAGCAGAGCCTCTTTCTGCATCTTTCTAGGCCAGTAAAGCTTGACTGTCTCTCTAGGTTCATGACTCATTGCTCATTACCTTCCCCTGGCCATGTATGAGTAGAGAGGTTGCACAGCAGGACATGAAATTTCTTGCCCTGATTACTGCAGCTTTTTAACAGCCAAATACTTCCTTACCATAGCCTGGTAAATGACTTCAGCATAATTTGAAATCATCAAAATGTTTACCTAAGGAAACACTGGAACATATGATTACCTCAAGGTTATTTATGTATCTAGTTATAATCTGAGTGCTAATTAGTTGTGTGGGGGTGCCCATCTTTCTGTGGGAAGTGCTCTGGAGCCTTCAACCACAACACTGGTCTGTCTCTGGGCCATGGAGGCAGGTACTACCAAGTGGGGAAAGATACTGAAGCAGTTGCTGATGAAAGAAAATTATAATATTTCTTTATTATGCAGTCAGGCAATTAAATTACTAATCAGTACCTTAGAGACAAACATACACATGTAAGAGTCCCAGGCAGAAAGCAATCCCTTTGCTTGTGTTTCAGAATCAGCTGTGAAGAGATGTGGCTTTACAATGTTTCATTCACTCTTTCCAGTTCTTTAACAGCTGTTCTGTAAACTAGTTTTGGGGTATAGGCTGCTTGCCTTGGTATATAGCAGTTTGGTTGTAACAAAAGGCCTTGGGAGTGCCTAAAAACTTACATATGTCTGAGTGACACATTTCCAACCCTTTCATTCTACCCATTCCTCAACACCTTACTTTTCTTTTATAGAGACTAAAAATGAGGAGATTCAAGCTGAAATTTTCCAACCCATCACAACAGAGAATATTGCAAATAGCATATTTTACAGGGATTTGTTGCAGAATGAAACATTAGAAAAAAGTAATCCTTTACTACCCTACACGGCAGAAGCTCCCATAAAACAGAGCTGTCTTGATTCCTTGGCAATTAGGAGAGGTCTTCCAGAGCATGCACATACATCTCAAAAGAAAAAAAAAAAAAAAACAGAGTTCATCCTTATCTCAAATTGGGCTTGGGTAGAAAAGTGCCCCTGCTCTGCTTCCTTGGGAAGAGCACCCCTTTCAAAGTAGCGCTAGATCTGTCCAGGCGCTGTCTGCTCCTCCTCGCTTCCCAATCGGCCCCCTGCAGTGGTCCTCAGTGATGGACACAGCTGGTGTGTGTGGTGGCATCCTGGCTCGGTGTGCACCCTCCCCTCCGTGCCTAGTAATTCCTTTTGGAAAGAAATCGAATTGCGCAGGCAAAGTTGGAGCTGTGGTGGATCCAGGAGATCCTCTAGTCCGGCACACAGCATAGGCATGGCCACTGAGAGGGAAGATTATTATCCTTCAGCTTCAGGTTCCCTTCACTCGGAAGCATGACGACTCTTCGCTACCCTGGCAAAGCTCTCTTCCTTTTTAAAGAATCAGCCATTTATCTTACACCCATGGAAAAATTTATAAAAGGATTTACTACTGGCATTTGATGACAAAGTAACCATGGATCTTTTATTTCTTAGCTTTAGGGTATTTGTTACTGACTGGAGAAATTACTTCAGGTAAAAGCCTATTAGTTAGGGGAAAGACCATTGCAAAAGTGATGCGTTATGTTTTGAGAATGACAAGTAGACACTAGCACATTTTTTTCCAAAGGTTTGGGAGCAGAAATGGAGTCCTGAAAATGTCACTTTGCTTAGTCTTGCGGTCTGGTAGAACAGCCCAGAGTGCTCAAGAGCTCTGAGCAAGGCACATGCAGAGTGAGAAAGCGCACAGCCTGGGGAGAGAGGTATGGATGTGCGGATGAATCCGAAAGGGAGGCTGGAAGGGGTCTGACGGCTGGGAGGCCCTTGCAGGACTGGTCTTGCTGCTCCCAAAGGAATGGCAGGAGTGGGACAGCAGCTCCCCACCACCTCGCTGGCCTGTGCACTCCTCTCTTGGCAGCTGTAACCACCCCAGCTTTCCCAGACTGGGGAAGAGAGGAATGGCCTTTTGACCACCCCTTGCAGTTTTTTCCCCTCTTTAATTATGTACTTTGCTAATGCCTGAAGTACTGGCAGGATGGCAGGATATGTGTCTGGAATAGGGTATGAATAATAGAAACACATTGAAATTATCCCAGGGAAGAAGTATCTTGCGTTACCCATTTATAGCCGGCACACATTTCATATCTGACAGTAGGACAAAGCACCATAAAAATACCCTTAAGAATGAGAGTCTCTGCTCTAATTTGCACTTATGAGGCAACATCTGTTTAGTTTCTATGCTTTATTAACAAAAGACTGGGTGAATGAGAACTTCTCAGCTATTATCTTTATTGTACCTGTTACTTTCCAGAGTATATTGTGGAATGAAAAGTTGAATTTCATTAAACCGTGTCATTCATACATCGCAGAGGATTTGTCAGCATTTTATAAATCTAATGATAATTTTCAATGTTGCCCATTTTTTTCAGACTCTGAGGATTATTTAAAAAGCTTCTGAAAACCTCATACTAGATCAGCTGGTGCCCATTGATCTCTACACAGATGTGTGCTGTTGTTCACCAACTGTGGAGCTGTCTTATCATCTGCACTTGGTATAAGCAGTTAAATTGCTGTGTCAGCAGTTTAATCACAGTTTAATTTTAATAGACTCAGTTACACAACATATTCTCAAACCTCCCAGCTGTGCCTAATGAAAACACACACTGACACTTGTTTTGGCCTCAGCGTACGCCTCACTTGAATGTTGTCTTATTATATTTTTATTATTATACTTACAAGCAATCTCAGAGCTCCAGATTTATGAAATGTCATGTAAGTTGAGGATAACCCCCCATCACTGCAAGCTTTCCTCTCCATTAGTCCTCTCTATGTGCTTCATTTCGTCTGTTTGCCATGCATTAGAAAGGCTGGGGAAACGTGGTTCTTCAAGGGCTGAGTGCTCCATTTCATATGATGTAACTACATCAGCAGAGCAATAATTGCAGAGAGTTACTTGTCTGGCAGTCTTAACCTCTTCTCATGGATTGTCTTTGAGCAGATTGTAATTTTCTTGGATTTATTAATTATTCAAAATGTTAATGACTCTGGGGGATTGATTATGAGCAATTTTATGTGAGTACTTGGTATTCAGTACTTAAATCCCAGGGCCGTTACTTTGTTGTGTAGATAGAAAATGGTGCATCATGTTTACTCTGTTCTGCTAACAGAAGATGCTGAAAATTTTCATTCGAATTTTGTACCTCTCAAAGGGTAAGAATTTAGGAAGAAAGAAGAAAAAGAAGTTAGAGCATTTTCGCTTAAACCTCTGGTTGAGTAAAGAGTTTTTCTAAGAATCATTTCTAAAATAAAGAAGATTATTCTCAAATTTAGTTTGTTTACATATATGATTTTAATTTTTATGATCACTTACATACAAAGTAATTGGGTAAGTGCATGTAGTCACACTGAGACTGTCCTACAGGTTAGGTTGTAATTGCCTTGGACTTCAATGGAAGGGGTGTTTCTGCATTGGAAATATTCTTAAAACACTGTGGCCATGAGCTTGCACATTTCTCCTAAGGTCAGTATGAAAGTGAAGGTGATTCTGTGTATTTGCTCTCCTAATATTTGCCTTCTATTTCTTTTGTAGCATGAAAAGCTTTAATTTATCTCTAGTGAGCATTTTTTGATAGAAAAGTCTGAGTTCTTGAACAACAAGTGAATTAAAATAGGTGTGCATGAAATTAATTTAGAAAGCTGGCTGAATACTTGGGTAGAAAATATTTTGGAATGCTGCCTTAGCTCTGCTTGTACCTACTTTTGCTTTAAGAGGGAGAGGAGAAAGGAAAGGCAGATGCTGTGAAGTAGAAGTACATACTGCTTGCGTCACACTTAAATATAGAAATGAACAATAAGCATGGCAAAATTTAAAATTCATATTTTAATTACTGTACTCTTGCCCTTTTGGCAAATCTGAGAAATGGTTCTGTGACTTGGCTGCTGGCCGAAGCCTTCCCCAGCATCCCTGACTGGACTCTATAAGCACTGCACTTCCACGCTATAACTTTTATTGCTTCGCCAGGCTGGTTTATTTACGGAACTCTTTAAAAGTCGACTGCTATCAAGAGCTTAGACAACATGCAGACAACAGCCCTCTGTCCAGGTGAGTGGAGAAACCTGCGTGCAATTTACTCCCTCCTACAGCATGGAACAAGCTCATGAGTAATGAAGGGTGCAGATCCTGCTGAGGACTGGACAGCTCAGCACACGAAGGGCTCATAGCCCATCCAGGCATTTGAAAACTCCCTTCTGCAGTTCTTCGCCTGTCACTATAGTTTTACTTCTTCTTCTGCAACCTTCTACCATCTGTCTTGAGGTTTAAAGACACAGTTTAGTTAATTCAGTCACATTTCGGCAGTGCAGGTGGCAACTAGCTTCTGCTCTCCAGGAACCAGTAGCACATGGTATGTCAGGTCTCACAAAAAGAAAAGGGATAGCTGGGTAAAAATGAACAGTGAAGCAAAAGCTGTACACCTTAAGGTTCTCACAAGCAATAGAAATTAATCCTTTTTAAAACCCTTACATCATTTAAGCTTCTTGGGGCAGGGATTTGTCTTTAAGTCCCTGTAAAATATCGTGTCACATTCATTCTGCTCTATAAAAATGAGCAAAACCCATTATCTGCAAAGCTCAGCAGTCATGCCTGAAATCTGTGAGGCACCTACATTGGGTTTGGATTGAAACTTGAATAAACTTGATCCAGTTTTGTGTAGTAGGCACTGAAATGAAAACAGCAGTGGCAACAGCACTCAGGCACTTCCTTGGCTAAACTTTAGAAATGACTGGATTGGAAATATGGTTTATTGGAAAAAAAAATGAAATTCATCTAATTTCATTTAAGATTACCACTTCTGAATTCAAGCATCTTCATGAGAAGTCAGGGTCTGGTGCCGTCAGCTGCCCAACTACCTGTTTCTGGGGAAATGGGAGCTGCTCAGACACTGAGCAGTTTTGCATGTGACCCACGGGTGCCCATCCTCCCCTGGAGCGGCCAGTGGAGGCCAGTGGGAGCCCAGGGCATCTCACTGAAGTTGCATTTGCTGCTGTTGTTAAGGCCACTGCATGAACCCGTGGGCGTCTGAGCTCTCCTTAGGCTGATTTTTATTTTTGATCACCTTAGTCACTCTAAAGCTAACACTTAGGTACTTGCCTTTTTTCTTCTTTTTTCCTAATCTCACCATCAGTCTCTTTAAAAGCTGCCTGGAACCCCTCCATCAGATGTCAGAGCTGGCTTGCACCTAGCTGGATGCTAACGAGTAATTCTCCAAGGTTCAGAGCGAATTTTCCGGGTCTGCCGTATTCACCAAGGCTTTCGGACTGACAGCTGTGTGCCACAGAGCGCTTGCTAGAGCTCAGATACTACTTTTTCCAACGTGGTCATTGCAACACACAGTTATTATTTGTGTAATTCCATTTCCACATGAAAAATAAGTTGTGTGCAAGAATGTTAAATAGACAATTACGTGCATGTACCTGCAATTACCCCCTATAAACACCCTAAGGAAAACAGCAGTTTCTGTTCTTGTTAAAGCTGTCTAATAATTTCCATCTCCCCTTTTACAAATGTCTCTGGAGCTGGAGTTTACATAAGTTAAATCTTTGTTTGCTAATTCTGAAACAGACTCTCTATTGATGCAGCTTCCTGTGCTGTAAAACCCTGCTTGTTTTATGCACATATTACTGGGCCAAAAGCAGGTCAACAGATATTTAAGAAAGAATGTGATGGTTTTTTTTTTCCTCACTTGAAACACATGACCAAGTTATCTTTCGAACATTACAGAAAAGTGCAGTAACAGGAAAGCTACAGGGAAAATAGTGCCATAAATTTAAAGATAAAAGTCAAGACTAATCTCCCTTTGTTTCTGGCATAGGTTTCACACAACTGGCCAACTAGGTAAGTTTCAGGAATGTATTGAAGTATCAGCAGAGAGTTTTTCTTTTTCTCCCACTTTAGAACTTGACAAGATCCTCAAATGTATTTTTATAGCTTCCTTCCTGGTGTGCTCCCAGAGATAAGTGCTTTCTTGAAGTAAAAGTGAGGCCAGCACATGCGGAAGAAAGTGTCTACCTATATTGTGCAACAGAATTTGCTCCCGATTCCCTTGCTGAGCCACCACAGCCTTGTAAAAAGCAAAAGAATAATGGATTTCTAACTGATGTACTCCTGGTTATCCTGCAATGATACCGAGAAATTTAGAAGATCCCATACAGTGTAATACTTGCTCATGTACTTCATCAGGGAATTCAATAAGGAAAAGAGGATTAAAAACTGGGAAACAATTCTATGTTGTTGCACCTGGGAAAATACATATCTTTTGTCTACTATTTTGCATTTTCCTGAATGGATACTTTTAATAGAAGTCTGCAGTGTTCCTGATTTCTCATTCATATTCCCATCATTACGGATACCGACTTTTGGGGGATTCAAACCCTCTGATACTTTATAGAATTATTGTTGCAACAGCGATGCTCAGTAGTTTAAAAGGTTACAGGATCTTCTATTCCCATCAATATAAATATTTGAGGGGAATGGGAATAATAGTAAGTGTTTGAGGAACACTGGAGTCTGCGAACTCCCAGTGCTTGTACAACAGCTTTCAGTGCTCACACAGCACAGTTCTGCTTTTCTCTCTGCTATGCACATGCTATATGGTGCATGAATGACATCAAAGGTCAAAACCCGACTCTGTGGCTTTGGTGGGGCAGATGTTTATCAGAAAGGTAAGCTGCAATGCTTATAAACAGGCCATAAAATAGTCTGGGGGCAGTGTCCTAAAATAGCTCTAAAAGAGGACTAATTGTATCAGCTGCAGGCTGCCCAGCGACTACTTTTGCTGTAGTTCTGGGAAGGAGCCATGGCAAGGGGCTTTCCCTGTGTCCTACCATCCTACCATCTGAGAGACCCAGCAGCCCTGCCTCTTCCAGGTTATCCTAGCTCATGGCATCGTTGACACCAGAGTAAGCAAATAACAGCCAAGACTGGATGATACAAACTCACCAGTTCCAGGGGTTTTCAAATACTAAATGATCAGAGACGAAGACTCCTGAAATCAAGGTGGGAAGTCATGTTGACTTCAGCAGGCCTTGCATTAGGCTCCCAAAGCTGAGGGATGTTGGCACATGGATCATTGAGGGCAGTTAAGAAAGAAACTGAAACTAGGTTGTAGTCAACACCACTTTTAAAGGAACCTTATCTTGCACTTTATGCCTTCAGCCAAACTACTTACTTACCTATTTCCATCTGCTAGAAGACAGCATGAAGACTATTTCCTGTAAACGGTTATATTTGTTTAGGAAAATGAGAGACAAGTAGCTGGAAAAAATAAGCAAACCAGACAACCTTGGAACTACAGGAAGGTAAATGAAGCAAGCTCGTGCAAGTAAAACAAAAATAGAACAAGAACAAAAGAAAAATAAAGTTTAGAAGATCCTTATTGCATAGAAAGTGAAAAACCGGGAACTTCCAGCTTCTCATGAGATGCACTGTATGCACATTTGGAAAAGTGTAAACAGAATTTACCCCATTAACTCAACTACTACCTTTTTCCTTCGATCAAAACTGTTTTACCTTTTCCAGTGCCAGTTTCAATCCAGTTGCTTAATACGGCATAACTAAATGCAAATGAAACTGTTGTTAGGGAGAACGCTCCTATTGCTTCTAGCAATAATCAGTTAGAAAGTGTGTTTTGGTGGAGAAGCAGGAAAGTTAGTATTTATGTCTCTGTAATGAAAGAATTGCACCCTACAAGAGTTAAGGGAGCACAAAGATGAGGAGATTCCTGCTGTTTGACTTGTTGAGAGCATCTGGGGAACGCATAGCCTGGGAGGAAGCCATCAGAGGTGAATTTACATAAATGTTAACAAGGTATCAAGAACCTACTGCAATCTGTAGAAGTGCTTTAGAAAAGAGATCTGAAGAACTTTTATAGCGGCATTTATCAGTTCCAGGGTAGGGAGAGAGAGTCTTTATGTGTTGGGGCATTTATGGTCTTGAGAGTTCAGGAAGTGAGAACAGACTTTGATTCTCAGATCTCCCTTACACTCTGTGATGACCTAGAAAAACCCCACGAACCGGCTGACACTAAATTACTCAGTGCAAGTCAAAAGGCCAGGCCAGGACCTTTGCACCTTTTAGGCGCTGCTTATGATTTTGAGCACGAGTAAGAATTAACCAGTACATGGACTTCATGCTACACCCTCGCACAGAATAAATTCTGTCCTGATATTTGTTAAATACTTTTTGCTTAAAGCTACAGGTACTGCATTAACATTTCATTAGAATTCTTGAGTGGGCAAAGTCATTACCACAGAGGGGAAAAACGTTGACGTGTTATTTCAGAGGAAAATTTTCACCCAGGACATAGGTGATTAGGTGCTGAATACTCGTTATTGTTCATGTGAATGGCTGGTTTAATTCCCTTGCTATTGCACTACAGAATTAGCCTTGCCATGATCTTTTAAAAAGTGCTAGGCATTATTTTATAGACTGTATTTCTAATGAGTTTTTTTTATGAGATGGATAGTGGAAAGGAAAAGAGTAAGCACCTTTTTCATGCATATTTCCTTTTCATTTTCTTCTTGAGATAATGTCTGGACTTTAAGTGATTTCTTTGTTGTTAGTACAGTGCTTTAAAAATCAGCTAATGTAGCATTAACTAAACACTAATAGGCCATTAAAGACAAACTTTCATGCTAGAGAAAACAGAAATGTTCCAAATTTAAATATAAAATAATTTCATATGCACGATTTTTTTTGCTATCTGATGCCATTTGTATGAATAATTAATATTTGTGTTTCACTGGGATGTTGGTCTGACTAGCTGTTCAAACTTACTTGGCTTAGTACTATTTCTTTTCCGTGCAAATGATGCCAAAGGCTAAGACGGTATTAGTTATTGCATTTTCCTCCCCAGCTAATCAACTGGCAAGAGGAGAAATCCAACTAGTAACAACGCTAGACAGTAAAAAATAAAAAATCCAGAAGCAAATAAGGCCTTATAATTTGCATGGCTATCAACAACCATTTTCTTCTATTTAATGGCATAGAATAATGGTCCCAATGTGCTTATTCCAAGTGCAAATATATGCACAGTTATCCTAGGAAACCCGTAAGCTTGTTGGACATACACACAAAGGCCCCATGGCTGTGTTCTTGGCTCAGACTCTGTTTTCCACTATGGTATTTGGCACAGAAATGATAGTAATGGTGGTGGTTGAAGTCCTGGGCCTCATGGAGCCACTCTGACTTGCAGCAGGACTCCTTACTGAGCACCACGGGGCTGGCCATGGCCTTGCTGCCCCTGATCTCTGCTTGCTTCCAGGCTGGCGTCTACCATCTCCTGCACGCTTGGGACATTAGAGCTATTCTGCGCAATTACCCTTAGCAGGGCATTAAAATGTGAGTCTGTATTTGCTGTGGACATCTGCCTTTCTTCAGAGTTGTTTCCTGGGAATAATTTCCCAACCAGAGCTTCAGAAAAACAAACAAGCAAACAAACAAAAAACAAACAGTCCCCTGTTACTGGAGGCCTGCTCTGAGATTACTTACTTGTGCACGTCGTAAATAAAGAGCATGCATACAACTTCCTGGCCCCTTGCATGGCTTTGGGTCATCACTTTGCCAAGGAATAAGCAAGGCAAGAGGAGCCTGAAATTAAATAAAAATGAAAACCTAACTTCTATGGTCTATGACCACCGATAAATCTTCTGACTTTAATCTCCTTTCCAGTAAAGACAAGACAAGGACAAGTAAGACTCTAATCATACCAGGATTTATGTATACACTTACCTCTATACCCTGAGCAGTCCAGTGAAATCAACAGAAATACTTGCTGTGTGTAAACTTACAAATGCACTTTGTTCTTCTAAGACCTGGACCTATAACATTTACAGTTCAACAGATTCCTTTGAACTTATTAAACTACGCAACTGGCAGGAGGAAAAAGAGTGAGATCGACTAAATGAAGAGATATAAATAGAGAAGATGAGCATTTCATCTCCACACCACTCTCCGGATGATTTCTTTCTGAGGAATTCTGAGTTCTGGCAACCAAATAAGCTTTTGTGTTTTGCTTTTGTATAGTTAATCATGTTAATAATATTTCCCTGTAGCAAAAGTTCAGAGTAAGTCAGGGCCGTGATTTTCATCTGCCTTTCTCAGCTTGGTTTAACCTTACTTAAAGAGAAAAAAACTTTTTCAGATAGAGACAGCTCACACACGATCTAAGTCAAAAATATTTTCAGCTTTAATCTACTGATTTTGATCATTCCATCTTCAATCCACACCTTTCCATACACTTGGATAAATCTTTATTACAGAGAGACATCAAAATATTGTATTAGTATATAAGTGGCAGTATGGATTTATGTAGTGCATAATCAGAAAGGGGGATAGTTTTTCTTCACAACAGAAAGTAAGGGAGGCATCAGAACAAATTTCTCACTCCAGTCAATTTTCACTGTGAGAGCCATATATAATTTCAGTCAAAATCAAATCACAAAAACAGCTAGGTCCTGTCTGGTACGTGTCTAACAACATCCCCGCTGGTCCTTAATAGTGAGACAAACCTGGCTCCTGGCTCATAGATCACTCTGGCCTTGCCACAAAGCCATTGGATGCACCAAGGATGCGCAGCATGGGGAAGACTAAGATTCCCCGTTCTGCGATACTCACAATTTATTGTTTTTGAATCTAAAAGCTTTGTCAGATGGCTACGCTTCAGTTGTTGTCTTTCCTAATTACTGCCTGTATTAAATCAGAATGAAACATTTTCAGAATGAACTCTGATGAGCCAATTTTAAAATATTTCCTGTTAAATGCTTTCCCATCTTTGAAATATCAATGCAAAAGACGTATTGTTTGTTTCTGAAAAAGGCCATCTCTACACATGTCACATCTGGAAAACAAATCTGCTTCTATCCCCCTCAAGGCTGCATTAGATGATGTTAAGTGCTCTCATTTTTCTGCTCCTTAAGATATTTTTAACTGTATGAGTCATTAGGTATTCTGGTCACTCCTCTTATAGATGCAGTCATAATTCTTACAGGGAAAATGTCAACTCTGTGAAAACTCTTTATGGCAGCCATTCTTGTTACAGGGAATATTTAAGTTATCATAGAAATACAGATAGACCTGGAAGGATACTTGAGAGGCTGTGTAGGCCATCCCTTGCCCCAAGTCAGCATCAGCTGGACTAAGTCATTCATGGCAGATGTTTTTCTAACCTGTCTCTGAAATCTCCCAGCGAAAGCGACTTCACAGATTCCCGTTGGAGAGAGCTCTGGTGCTTAGCACTTCCCATAGCTTGAAACTAGTGTTATTAAAACTAAATCTTCCATATGGCATGTTTTAAACCATTCCTTCTCATTCTGTGACCCATGGTCTGCAGCAAAAATACAAAAGCTGTTATCATATTTCTCTTCAGATTTCTCTGGTCTAAACAATTTCAGTTCCTTGAGTCTTGTCTCACAGATCTGAACTCATGGTCTTTAATCTTGCTGCTTCTGCTCTGGATTTGCTCAAAATTAAAGATCCGCTAAGACCTTACCAGTTGCAAACAGGGCAGAAGAATCATTTGACATCCTTTCTCCTGCTCAGAAATTGTGTTTTTATTAGCAGTTCAATGTTACTGACTCAGAGATGGGCACCCATATTCTGATGTGCACTCCAGAGCTCTTACTAAATGTCAGTTGCTCAGTCTCTCATTTCCTATCTTGTATTTGTACAGAGAATTTTCCTAGCTAGCTGGTGTACTTTGTGTGCTCATTACCATGCTGTTTATTTCAGAGCACTTCTTCAATTCTTCAAAAGCATTTTGAATTCCAATGCTGTCCTGCAGCCTGTGTCTTATACAAGAGGGCTCTGTTGTCTGGTTGTCCAAACTATTAAAATATTGAATAATACCAGACCCTGGAGAAATCCTGGCACAAAATCACTTGTCACTTATTCTAGAAGTACGATTTTCCAGCCAGCTGTACAACTTCACAGTAGTTTCAATAAGACTATCTTTTCTTAACTTGTTTATGAAAATCCCTTGGGAAATGAAGTCAAAGATGTTGCTATAGCCAATGTAAAGAAATCCACTGCTTCTTTCCTGCTTGATTCCCTATCTATATATAATATTTACCTTTTTGTCCCCAGGCAGTGAACCATTTTTTTTTTCCTTACCTTTATATTCTAGTAAATGTTCTTTCAGGATTTTTTCAAATCTTGTTGCATCTTCTGAAGTAGCTGCTCTTTTATTCTGTGCCTTGGCCTTTCTGATTTTGTCCTTGTAAGTTTGTGCTAGTATGTGTGTGTGATAGTATATATATCTCCTTAGTAAGCTGACCTACTTTTGACACTGAATAATTTTCAGGTCACTGAAAAACATACAAACTACCAAAACTAGTTCCTTACCACTTCCTGCATCTCTTTCATATTAGAATAATCTGTGCTTGTCTCCTTGAGACTGCCTCTTTTAATAAATTCCTTCTACATTCCCTTTTCTTTTCCTGTCTTATCTCCCAGTTCTCCAGGTTAAGTGATGTTTGTTTTCTTAAAATTCTTTTTTATTCTGCTGCTTTCCTTTCTTCTCTCCCTAGATATTGGAATACCATCCTTCATGATCACAGTCTCCAAGTTCCATCTCCGTTCACATTCCAGACCAATTCCTCTAACTGCACAGAAATGAAATGTAAAGGAACCTTTCCCTGTAGGTGTATTTCTGAACTGGAAAGTTGTCTGCTCCCACCTTGCTCCAACAACTGGGAGGACTCAGAGAACTGGGTAATAGACCTCCATCACGGTGGTGCTCCCTCCACTTCCCTTTTTGGGCTGAAAGAGTTTGAGCAGCTCGACTACCTCCTGCCTCCTGGAGTCCAGAGCAGGCAGACACAGCCTTCGTGCATGCCTTAATATCATCCCTCCTTCCTTCCCAAGTAAATCATAAACGCATCATGTCCCTTAACCTGTCAGATCTATGTTGCTGGTTAAGTAGCAACTTTTATTATGAATTAAATTATCCCAATTTGTTTTTCATACCTTTTAAATGAGTGTACAGATTTTTAAGAGAAGCATCCACTGTTTTCTTTACTGTTCCTTTTCATTCTTATGTGTTTCAAACCCCTGTTTCAGGACTTATGCTAACCATCCCCTTTCCTAGCATATTAAGTCCATGCCCAGTAACACTCTGATCTCCCTGCGTCAGATGGATGCTCTCTTTCCTCAGGGAATACTGTCTCTTTATTGCAAAAAATGAGGTCTTTCCAGCACTTCCATCACATGGCAGCTGGAGGGACAACTGTCCCAGTGTCTCCTCCCTTAGTCCCTAAGCTGAACTCTGCCTTTCTCAGGGACACATTTAATAACAGAGACTTTTTAACTCTCAGATGCAGGTTCTTGACAGGCAGCATATGCTGAGATGTCAGATCATCAATGTGACCAGCAATCAGACCCCTCTGTCACTGTCGTCCTCCTTTCCACAAGAGATATCTTAGTGTGATTGCCCTCATACCCTACCAGTGATGATTCCTTGTCTGATGCCAAGGCAGAACATGAATCACTATGTACATTATGCAGAAGAATTATTAAAACATAATAATACAATACCTCAGAAACCGCACTGTGTCCTCCTGGCTTATATGAGAAGGTCACTTCACTTCAGGTTTTTCATAACAGAGGACACTTCTACATCCTTGATCCAAGAGGATATCCAACTCTGAGCAGACATCACTCCAGAGGAGATACCAAGACCAAAAGTCAGTCCTTAAATGATGAACAGATGCTTTTTGTTTATGTGAACCAATACTAATGGTAAATAAGCAGATATACTTCAATGCAAGAAAATCTGGGCTACTAAAAACCCTGAAATTCACAAATGAGATCAAAACTTATCTCCAAGTCTGAATTTCATTTTCACATGCAAAATATCAAATAGTTCTTCCCTTTGATGCTGTTCTGAAAAATCTTGGATTATGTAAGAATCCAAAAATTTATTGAAACCTGGGAGATTTCTTTAGTGTTGTAGAGAATAACTTGAAAATGTACGCCTAATAGTTCAGCAGCAAAATATCAAACTAAAAAATATAGTTTGTTGTTTGGTTTTATTTTAATCCCATGAATTTAAAGTGAATTCTGTGAATAATGATTTTGAACTGTTTGGATTTGTCACAGTGCCAAGCAAATGCGGTAACCGTGTGTGGGATGGAGACCACTAGCTAAAGTGGTTCATTGTGTCATACTTTCTTACCTGTCTGCATTAGCCAAATGAATAGTAGATGAATACAACAATAGCAATAAATGATCTATCAAAATGCCAGTGACATGGAGCCAAATTCCTCTTTGTATATAGATTTGGCTACTTACTTAGAATAAACTTTCACTCGTGTGGCATAGTGGCTTTGTAGTTTCTCTGTCCAGTGAGAAACTGGGTCCTCTCAGTTTGTTACTGATAACAAAGTCAAATGCACAGTAATAAGTCAAGCTGAGTTATTTAAAGTTTAAGCCATTAACACTCTCCTTATTTATTTATTTTTTTCCATAGTAAAGGAACCCCCAGATGACTTGAACTTAGACAATCAGCTCTCATATTTCCCATAATGGGTGGAGGTGCATGAGAAATTTGCCATTGTGTCAGACCCCACTTGCAAAATGTAAGATATTTTAGGGAAGGGAGGAAGAAAAGCCAGTTTTCAGATATGTATTGGGATACCATTGCTCTGTATACTGCTAACAAGTAAATCATGCTTCTGCTAATGGTGGCAAGATCATACCGAATGCAAAGCACTCAGTCATGTTTTGTCAGTTATAGTAGAATAGTGTCCATGTAAGAGTAGAGCTGTTTTACTTGCAAATTATGGGTGTCACTGCAGGTGAGCTGCTGAAGCTCAAGCTCACGTCAGCTTGTCTAGCAGAGCTGCTGTCTGCAGGCTCGCTGAGGGCAGAAGAGCTTGTGTGAGCTGCACATGGGATGGCACAATTTCTCCCACATTACGTCCCCAAACAATTTTGGAGACAAGGTGAAGAAAGAAATTTCTACATCTGCTCTCTTCTGGAGTGATAGTGTCTTCTTTTCATATGTCTCAAATAGAACTGCTTCAGCTTAAATGCAAGAATTGCATTAAGCTACACATCCTGGTATGGATCACTTCTCAGGGCCAAATTTACCTTCACACCAACACATACCTATTTGATTGAGGTTATTTGAAAGAGCTTTATAGTGGACTGTGAAAGCAGAATTCTCTTCCCTCCAGTGGCATTTAACACAGTGTTGTGCACAGAAGCAATTCAGATTAGATGTGTTGCTGAATCAGGACCATAACTGAACTGCATTTACTACAGAAAAGTGGTTCTCATCTTTATCCATCTTTGCCTTCACTCTCACTTGGAAGACATTAAGAGACGGCATTTATTTATCCGTATTGGTACTCAGATAAAAGACTGTTATTGCTACCTCAGCCATTGATATTTTATCAGAGAATCAGTTGCTGTCTCATATATTAATTGAACCAAAGACCATGCTCAGAGGAAATCCACTATATTGGAATGAAAGAAAATGACCCTATTTTGTTCCCAGATTTCCCCAAGTGACAGAAATCTCCACAGGAAGGGCTATTCCACCAGAATATTACTCCAGTATTTCAAAATGAGAATGATCTAACTACAGTTTAAAATACATTTTCATTATTTTTATTTTGTTCGTTGTCTTACCATAGTAAAGTAGCTATTGGAAAAATTTATTTACTTTTCTTTCCATATGAGAAAAACTTATTAGAGTATTGTGAAGGTGTATAGTGCTTTAAATGACATTTCATTTGCTGATGAGAGAAGGCAGGAGGAATTAGCATATAGGCAGAGCAGCTTTCTTTTTTTTTTTCCTGTGATACAAGGTCTGATTTCCATAGAGAATGAAGAAGAATATATTGACTGTTGTAAAAGGCAACTTAACTGGCAGCAAGGAACACATTCTTGAAACTTTTACACTGCCTGTAGGCTTTCTAAAAGGGCAAGAGAGAAGGTGCTTTTGTTTCTCTTGGAATTGCTCGCAGTGTGGGTGACCTAGGAGGGACTGCTCTGCTAGGAAATGTTTGCTGATCTTTGCCTCAATTTGAACGGGTCAGCAGTGTCAGCTGTCCTTCCTTGCCACTGATTTTCACTTGTGCTTCTTACATGCTATTGAGATTCATGTATCGCATGAATCACATGAATCACATGAAACAGTTGTTCATGGTAGTTTTCCATCTGTAGGTATCTCTGGGTATATCCCTGGAGAATGGTCCTACTTCTTGTTTAGAGAGAAACAGATTCCATGCCCATTGCAAAGTAAGGATTGAATCTTCAGTAACAGTTCGTACTTCTCATGTTCCTGGATTCTTCACATGAGAAAATGATTTTGATCTTGTCTTATTTCCACTGGTTTCCACTACTCTGTTCACACTGATGATGGAGTAGCTTTGGTTACTAGGATGCTGGGGCAGGATCATAGAATCATAGATATCATACGATATCTGGCAGCTGAACCCCATCACTAACAGCACAAACAGGAGACTTCAAGGCCACCTTCCACTACTTGAAGATGTCTATAAAAAAAATGCAAATCCCTTCTGGGACCTAAATTTAGTGTTCCTAAATAAAAAGGATTTATACTGTGATACCTTTCTTCTTATCTAAGACGTGGCTCTTAGCAGATGGTGATGAATGTTTTGGAAATAAACCAAATCCTGCTATATTTCTAGATGCCTCTTGGCAGTGCAACACCGGGACACATCCTAGCTGTTCACAGGTATGGGGTGATATTTTAGCTCCTTATGTCCTTTATGGCAAAACATGATTCAGCTATAGGCACTGTTTCTTTGAAACCATCAGATGTATGGATTTCCACCAGACTATCCATTGGCATGAAGTGAATGACTAGAGCTTGGGTATGTCATACCCAAAACAAATTTTTGATTTATCCATGGACAATGAAAAAGGGTTTCAAGAGTAGTAGGATGGTTATAGAGTTGATAAGTATAATGCATAAAAAACTAGCAGACAAATTGCAGTGATTCCACTAAAGATTCACCACTCTGAAGGTTGCCAATGATGGGCTCACGCTGTGAGGCTGGAGATCAGAACTCGCCTCTTCCATGAAGAGCTGTTGTCATCAGTGGGACTCTGATGCCAGCGCAAGAGGAGTGGTTCCTGAGCCTCTGATCTCTTGTGGCTTGACTGATGGATCAGGGAAGAAACAGGGAGGGTTTAAACCAATGCAATTTACCTGGTTGAACTAATGCCTTATTAGTTTAAATAAGCAGATAAACAAGGTTCTTCCTTTTGATAGTGAGAAACAGAAACACTGAGTACTTGTTTACCCCTTGAAAAGTGACTTGCATTCTGATAGCATTTTAAATGAGCTTCTACTCAGATGTAAGACGTTTTCTACTGAGTTTTGAGATGATACCGCTTTTCTAACCATCCAGGAACCCCCAATCTAATATGATGATGTCAGAGCAGGGCAGCTTGTGAGGAGCCCCACAGATGTCAGCGCTGAGTGGTGCTGTAGCAAGGCAGGGTGAGTGATGGAGGGGGAGAACAGAAATCAGCTCATGGTAGGATCCAATCCCTCTGGTTTTGCTGGAGTTGGAGACAGATGGTTGTAAGACCAGCATACAGCCCATGCTTGGTTCTGATGAAGTGCAGTCCTGGTCCTTTAACTCCAACCTCTAGCTGAGCCACCAGGTAGCACTGGCTGCCAAAAAATGGTCACACAAACGCTTTGACATGTGTGCCCCAGCTTTCAAACCTGCCCTGAACTTTGCAGGTGAGGTTTGTTTCTGGTCTTGGCCTGCTCCTAGACACTGCAACAAGGCCCTCATCTTGCCTGTTGGAAAACTGGAGCTTCTTCAATAGCTTGCACTGCAATGAGTTCCATGATAATCTACTAACTGAGAAGAAAGGGTCCAGGCATTCCTTCTGCCCAAACTAGAAAAAAAAAATGTTTGCAGTAACTGATAGATCTTGCTTATGATGCCGAAGGAAAATTGCTAATGATTCTGTAAGTCAAATTAAGCAGGACAAATCAGTAGGTTTTGGCTAGATTTTCTCCCTTGGAGAAAAAAGAGCCTCCTCTCCCAAAGTATCTCATTTAGGGAAGAGAAGAGAAACTGGTTACAGGAAAGCAAAATCAGCCTCTCTCTTTGATAGCAAAGCCCAGAGAGTTACAGAAGGGATTTCTGCTAAATGTATAACAAGACTGATGCAATGTTGTAATCTGGAGATTCATTACACAAAATATTTATCTCTTTTGTTCTTTTTATATATATATAGATAGATTCAGACACATCAAATGGCATTAAAGGTTTGTTCTGTTTACTTTTTTTTCTTTGATAATGGGGATCATAATGGGGATGCTTTTTTTAGTGAACAGTAGGAACAAAGTGGCCTTTTTAGGAAAAAAGAATTTGCCAAAAAAAAAGAAAAGAAAAAGAAAAAAAAGAAAAGGAGCACTCCAGAGAAAAATGTGGGACAAGTAGGTGATAAAACCTGTAACTGAAACCAGAAATGCATTTGGAAAACCTGAAGATCAAAAGAAATACCATTTTTAGGTGAAATGCGTGTCTTATAAGGATGGATCAGTAGCTTCAAAAAGATCATTTAGGGTTTTAAAATTCAGATTATGAAATGTCGACAATTAAAACTATATTTCTCTGTCAGGATGTCAAATGTTGCTCCTTAGAGGTCTGACTCATTAGATAATTATTTGAGCCAGTCAGATTCAGACAAATTATAAGATTGAAATAAACTGACAACTCTGCAGAGACATTAGCTGTTATTAGAGTATGACTTTTGGGTTAATTTCTCAGTAACTTACTGAGTGCAATAAGCTATCAGTGGTCTCCTTCTTTGTAGCTTTTATTATGCTCCCTGTTGGCACCAAGCAATAAATGACTGTGAATATGTCTTGTGATGTCTTCAAATTCCCTTTATTGGTTATAAGCACTCCAGGAGTCTGTCCGTGGCTGTGCCACACTGACGACAAAGAAGCCAAACTGTGACACATTACCAGTTCTAGGATTTTCTAATTCTTAATGGTCCTTTTCAGATTATTACCATTTAGTTGCACAGGATAAAAACCATGCACCTACTAAAGGACTAAAAAAGGGAAAATATGATATATGACAAAAAGAAGAGTGGTTGTCCATCTATACTGTTGTGTCTGCTGTTGCTTCACAACACTGTTTTATTAGTCGTCTTCTACAACAGGCCATGAGTCTTGTTTGACTTCGGCAGCCAGCTGGGACTTGCTGCAAGTATTGCAACGTAGTGGAGGACCTTCCTTGTTAAAGAGGTGCCACAAGACTCTAGAAAATCTCAGACAAATACTCCTGACATATTCAGTGAGAAGAGATAAGTTTCAATACTTTGGACTTTTCTACAAACAACGGGTTCCTTGGTTTCTGAATGTTTGTTTCTTATATCCATATGTGGGGATGGATGATGTAGGCTTACCAGGAGAAGAATTTAGCCCATGTATCCCCTGACCTTGGAGGCTGCAAAAGCCTAATCACAGGCACAACTTCTGTAAGAGCAGTTTAGGTACCTGCAAACACAGTAACCACCATGAACTGGTTGCAAGAGGTTATCTATCTGTAGAAATAGTTTAAAGATTGCAAAGGGCTCTCTGACTCAGCTTTGTAGGTAGCATGTGATGATCCTGTATGACCATGAGGGCAATCTGTGCTGTCTAATAGCACGGTTTACAGAGCCCCTCACCCCACCTGGAGAGTGTGCTGGTCACATCCAGGACACTCCTCATCTTCTGGGTGACTCTATGTATGTAAATGGGTGAAATGTGGCTCCTAGTAAAAATGAGTAAGTCCTGAAATGCTTGGGCAGCCTGTAACATCGAGGAAACACGGCAGACTTTCTTCCTCTGCTTGGAATTAACTGAGCTGTTCCGAAAACAAGACCTCATTATGGATGTTTACTCTGCTCCCTCCCTTCCCAGAAAGCAGGCTGAAGGAGAAGCATTCCAAAATAGGAGCTGGAGGAAATTAAAAAGCGTGGAACTGAGCTGAACAGCTTTGTCTGATGTGTAAGAAATTGACAAGAACAAAAGACAGTGATTAGTCACACACACACACTGCCATAAATATATCTGCATATAACAACTGCACACCTAACAGGTATTTTAAACTCAAAAAGATCGCTCCTGGATGTCATCCTGCAGTATCCTGGAAGCAACGTGACATTATCGCTGCTGAGAAGCTGAAGAGAGGGCAGATTGTCTTCCTCTCAGTGCCAGTGGCACCAGCTGTGCGAGTGGGCTTTCCATAATCCCCCATAAGATAATGCACTTCTAATCTTACCCTTTAAATGTGCTTCCTGAAAAAGCACACTGCAGCCTGTCTCTGGCATTGCATTTTCTACAAGCAGATGAGTTCTTCCTTTCATACTTTGTAATTGCTGTGCTATCCTGAACGAGCCTTGCATTCAGATGATCTGAATTTTCTAATAAAAACCATTATTATTTGACAGCTGCAGAGTGAAACACATAATTGCTTCATGTGTGTATTAGAATTATTGAAACACAAAATTATCCCTCTGGTCTTAAAATTAATAATAACATCGTCCTGCACATCCTCAGAACACTGGCCCTCACAACCTGGTACTGGGATCCTTTTACTCCTGTTAAATTGGGATTATTTCAGAAAAGATTAAATCACCGACCTGATCCACAGTCCTTAATGCCAGGATTAGTCACATTGATTTTATGAATTTCTTACCTGTGTGAGGGCTGCAAGATCAGGCAAGTAATTTATTGTTTTTTTTTTTTAATTATTCTGAAGGGATAGCAGTAATATCGTGGGTTTTGCAAAACCCCTTTTACTTTGATATCTATGTAGCTAGTCATGCACATGGTCCTTGAACTTGTTGGAAATACTGATGCTGTTACTGAACAACACAGGGAATACTCGCAGTCGAGATCAGTGGCTACAGCCAGTAGAAGTAATATGAATTTAAAACACATACTGTTCCCCTGCATTATTTCAGTTCAATTTATTTCCTGTTAATAATGAGGTTCACCCCAACATCTTTGATGGTCTTGGCCTCAGAGTGGTATGGAAAGCCCTTGAAGGTCCTTTCAAACACCTTTCAGGCCCCGGAGAGGTCTCCATCTGTACAGATAAAGAAAATGTGGTAAGGATTTTTACTAAAGTTTACATAATCTAGTCAAGTTTGGAAACAAAAGTTCCTCCTTCCATTCTTGTGACTGACCTTGTCTCAAATACTATTTCCCTTTGCCAAATTAAGCTAAGTTACGAAAAACTATGTGATGTGAATATATTATTTTTGGAGTGCTAAAGATAAACATTGTACAAATAGATTATTTTTGCTCAACGTTTTCTGTTGTTAAAGTAGACTTATAAGGAAGCTCTTTGTATACCCCAGCACATACTGGCATTGTTGCTGTGCTTGACAGTTTTCATATTTTGGGGGGGCTTTCCAAAAGAACTTTTTAAATGTAAAGCAATATCAGTTCTGGAGACCAACAGTACCATAGAAACCTGGGAATTGGGACAACCAGCAGCAGAAAGTGCAGTTTCATATAAACTTCTGTCTAGGGAGGCTGGAAATTGCTTCTAGCCTTTTTTGAAGTCTGAAAACCCCACACATGCAGCTACACACAGAAGTATCCTGCGTAAAAGGAAGCTCAGATGTTCCTGCGTTACTGTGTGCAGAAGACCAAGATGATAGACCAAGATCTCTTTCAGGATGCCCAGCACAGTGCAACACTCGTCGCTGCCACAACAGCCCTTGGTGCCTGCCTTCTCAAGGGCTCAGCAGGAGGAAACTGCAGTTACTCAGAAACCCCATTAATTCCTCGAAACCGGTTCGTTTGCGCAGTGGTGAGCACGCACAGCGTTGCCCTTGGTGGGGAGCCAACTGCTTGCTCTGAGCCCAAGGAGCAGAGCGAGGCTGCTTGTGGAGGTGGCTGCTGTCGGCAGCGCTTCGTGGGACAGCTGAGTGGTGCTGGCCGTGCTGTGGGAGAAGGACCCTCCGTGTTTTCCTTGCGGTTTGGAGGTCTGCCCTGCGTGAACAGGCCCTTCAGTGTGCCTGGCTCTCCCTGGCAAAGCGGGGAGGGAGCATGGAGGAATGCTACAAGGTGACTCCGGACCGGATACAGAGGGGACAGAGGCCCATTTGGGGCGGCGAGGGAATGGGAATAGTGGGGCTAGCAATAAAAGGGATGCGTGAGGCTGTGCAGCGGATGGGGCTGCTGCTGGCTGGCGATGGACACGCTCACAGGGCTCCACAGTGCTGAGGTTTCCGCAGGGACCCTCCTGCAGCTGCGCTCAGCAGAACAAGCGTCGCCAGTGAGAGCTCTGGTGGAGGTGGCGGGGCCGCGGGCCAGCAATAATAAACCCAAGGCAGCAGGGTCCTTCCGAGCAGACCTGGGACACTGGTGCTGTTTCATCCTGGATGTAGCTGTCTTCCTCAGCCTCAAGTAAATTCATAAATGTGGAGGCAGCCTAAGGAATTCAAAATAAATAAACGAAATGCCCAGAACTTCTCTGGGCGCTAGAGGGGAAGGAAAGTGTTAATGCAGAGAGAGCAGCGGGGAGGAGAGACATTGGGTTTGAGGCAGATCAAAACAGAGATGTGTAGATTAAGCAAGGGAGCAAAGGTAAAATACTATAAAGGAGTTAGAAAGAAAAAGCACTGTAGAGGCTTTAGAAGAAGCAGATAAAGAGGAGCAAACCAGAAGCACAGAGGTCCTGGCGAGACCCAGACAAAGCAATGTGCGACCCTTTCTGTATAAAGATGTTTTATAATTCAGGGAGTGCAAGGCCATCAGTGAAATCTTAAATTTGGGGCAGAGAAGGAAAATGCATTCCTCCTCCTTCCCTTAAAGTGGTGTAGAGAAAGTAGAAAATGAAAAATAAAATGGGAGAAAATGTGTGTGTCACCAGGATAAACATTCTTGATAAAGGCTGGGATTTTGAAAGCTGCTTGAGAGATTTACATTTGTGAGTCTGTTGTGATAAAAGGATTGTGGGAGTGAAAAAGGGAAGGGACTAAATGAATGAAGGAGAGGTGGGGTACAAAGGAGAGTATTTTAAACACAGCACATGGGGTTATTTAAATATATAAGACTATTCCTGAACTGCACTGTATTTCCAAGACAGAACTGGGGTGAAGCAGTTGCAGACCTGGAGGAGCGGGAACACGTCTGAGTCAGCTGTAACCTTTACGTGTCGGGAGAAAATACATCATTTTTTCCACCCCAGTATGAGAGTTACAAGAAGAATAAGGGAGAAAAAAAAACGTTTTATGCTTTGAGGTTCAGAAAAGATGAAAGAATTAACAGATGATGAGGACTTGCAATTTGTGGGCCACATTTTAGATATGGAAGCCTCATGTGAAGCACCTTATAAATAAGAAATAAGTGAGAGTAGGATGCTTGGTATCAGAGCTCAGCCACTTTGGCTTGCTGAGTCAGCCACACATACAAGAGGAATACTTTGGGTCTCTTGGGCTGTTATTTTCACCATTTTGAAGGCAAAAGCTTGGGGAAATAGTTATTAAGAGCTTTTCTTTCAATAAGTAGAACAATCTGCCTAGGGAGTGAGGCCTTCCAGCATCCAGCATGTGTCAGCTCCTCTCTACCCATGAGCTCAGCATCTCAATTTCACATCTGGAAAAGAAAGGTGCAGTAGGACCTAATGACCAGCAGCTTCCTGTGAGTCCCATAGCACACTGTGATCCTACAGAATTTTCCATCATGTTGTTTGAGAAACAGTATTTTATAAAAACAAATGGCAAAGTTCAAGCAGAATGAGTTCGTCAGATTTCAGTATTGATTTAGATGATAAACAGTGGCTGAGAAAGCCAGGAATATTCTCATTACGGATTGAATTTACTAATGATACTTCAGTACTAGTGACATTCAGTACAAGAATATAAAAGGAAGAAAAATACATGGGGCAACATGAAAATGCCCCTTCGTGTTTTCAGCACCCGAAAAAAAAATAAATCAAGAGAATCATATCATGCTTACCTCCTGCTCTCTCTGAGTGACTGTAGAGGGCTTGTGCTGCAGAAAGCTGCAAATTCTTAAGATTTGGGACAGGCTATTTAATGTGTGTGAAGCAAGCAGGAGATTAATTTTTGTGATCTACTTGAGGACAAAAAAAAAAAAAAAAGAGAGATTTGCTTATAATTATAGATGTGCTAATGCTCGTAACGCTCCTATCACTAAGGGTCTGTCAGCATTACCCTTTAATCCTCTAAGGTATATAACCAACAGATACTAGCAATACTCATCAGTTATACAACCCTTACAACATTCAGAATATGCGGAACATCCCGTGAACGGGGCACGACCCCTGCAGTATTGCACATAAGGGAAAATGGGAAAGATTAAATGCCTGACCAAGGGTTACATACTTAACTGGAAGCAGAACAGAGTTAATTTTCGTTGCTGTGCATAATCTTAGTCTGCTGAGTCACTCAGCCTCTCAGCTGTACTAGTGCTTTAGAAATTGTCTGCTGGAAATTGTCCCTGAAGACTTTCCCTCCTAGACCTAAAACTCATCTATACAAACTATGACTTTGGAACAAGATGATTACTGAGGCCCTTTGCAAGTCCGAGCTGGGTTTGCGACTGGCTGGTAGCAAGGGCTCTTGGTACAGCCATATCCTTTTGGATCACCTGGAAAGATCATCTAATTTACTTACATCCCAAATCTATCTAAAAGGCTCCAAGAAATGCTTTGGTCACACAGAACAATTTCAACACAGAAGGGCAGAAAAAGTGGTTTTAAATAGTCAGGAGCACAAACACCTTGTGAGAGCAGAGCACAGGCCTCACAGCACACACACGCATGAGGCTGCCAGAAGCTTTCAGAAACCTCCAGGCATGACCCCTTTCTCAGATGAGCGGGGCTTACTCAGGCAAGTAATTGCTTTTAAATCAATAGGAAGGCTGAGACGAACAGGATCTTTCAGCTCTAGCTGCTCACGTGGCTCATCACTGTGTATGGGGGGTTCTTTGTGCCCCAGGGCTGGGAGAGCTCGACCCAAGAATAACTCCAGGGGAGTCTGTGTCCCCACACAGCCCAGCCCGTAAGTCCCTTTCTGCATGGCCCCAGATGCTCACAGTACATTGCTGGGATGCTCTATCGCACTGCTGGGAGAAAGGCTGGGCCCACATGTCATAGTGGTCTCTGCTCTGTGCTGTGCCTGTAAATACAGAGACCAACCTAGCGGGACCAGAGCATCAGTCTGCATCTATGACGTCTCTCTTACGTAGGCTGAAATCAATTTACACTGTTCCAAATGTGACCTTCATGGTGGATGCTGCAGCATGAAGAGCACATGATGGCCCTTACATCAACAGAGAAATGTTTAAATAGCAACTTTTAGCCATAGTCATCATTTTATATCATTGTGGATTTTTTTCCACCTTATGCTGTTTGTGTTGTTATCTCATCCAATCTTCCTTATTAGCCACACAGCAACTTCCTATGTTTAGTGGCTGATATTTCTTAAAATGTCTACTCTAAGCAATGAAAACAGAGTTGAGGGGTATTTATCTTTTAGCCTTTTAATCTAATATGATATTTTCCAAACCAAAACAGATTAATTTTTTGCTTTTGTCTCTGGTCATTTTTCGGTCTTTTTTTTTCATCTCTTCTCTATTGTTATTGTTCTTGTTATTTTTTTTTTTTTTTTTTTTTTTTTTTTTTTTTCCCGCTCACTGTTTTCCGCAGATGGCACATAGATCAGAAATCACATTGGACTTTCGGACTTGACTTCTGACTCTCTGTTATTCAAGGGATTTTGCTATTCCCATTAAGTAGAAATGATTTAGTTCCAGAGCTCTTGATTAGAGAAAATGAAATTTGTCATTGAATCAGGATGATGATAAGGGCCATGGCACTTAAGAAGGAGAATTACTAAAATATCACGTACTCCTAGCTGTTTATTATTTTCACATTTCTGTGAAATTCTACTCTGTTAACAGAATGATACTTTGTTTACAAAAATAAAGTAACTCCCCCTCAAAATGAAGTCAAAGAAAGGCAGTGAACACTCCAGTCTCTCATAAAGCAGACCATTCCTGAACCTGTAGAGAAAAGCATGAAGTTCACCATCTGCTTTTGGAGACCAAAGCCCGTTAGCATGATGTTCTTGAGGACCAGAGACAGCCCTTTGCAGGCCTTTGGAGCCCCTGTCTTTCCTTTGCCTTCCCCTGGAGCTGACAGCAAAGCCTATCCTCGGCCCGCTGACACTGCAGCTATGGACACAGCAAGGTGGCTCCACTTTATCTCAGAATGAAGAACTTCTTGCTGACACTTATTTTGTTTTGAAGCAGATGACTATTTCTGGATGTCACAGGGCTGACTCATCAGCCCAAGTTCAAATCCCCAACCACAGGATTCAGTTCCTTTTATTTTACAGCTTCATTTTTATTTCTTTAGAGTAGAAGAAGATCTTGAACACATCCTGAACATATCAGCAATGTCTTTCCCTTGAATGCACAGGTTCAGCTGAAACCTTGCTCTGTGACCATCTGCTTTTGGCATTGAGAGAAGGCAGTTCCCGTTTGTATATTTGTCCTTTAAAGGCAAAGCTTTAAAGTCAAATCCCAGTGAGTCATAACTTATGAGAGGGCCTTTTCCATCCAAGGTCCAGATTCCTTGTTGACAGAGAGGGGGACCACTTGATCTGCAGGCTCTTCCCATTTTCCCTTGTGTGCAGGCCTTTGCAGTTACCCCTTAATCACCCATTGGAAGCCTTGATTTTGTCACTATAAGGGATTCCCATGAACCCAGTGAGCATACACAGCAGAACGGGACCCTCTGGAGCTATTCTGAAGACATATTTTCAAAGTACTTTTAAAGGTCTGTGTAGCTAATGATGCTATAAGCCTGCTGAATCACAAAACCAATCATCTGCTGTCATGGGCAATCAGGTCTTGTCATCTCCTTAATTAACCAAGATCTACATTTAAATTCATAATCTTTTGCCCATGAGAAATAGAAGAGTATGGGAAGCCTGGAAATCTTTTCCAGATTTCCGACCTAAATTTCATTTACAAGCCACTTACACCCATCTGTTTTTGTGCCAAGAATAACCTTTATCTTGAATAGCTCGTCTCCCTCCTCTGTACTCACCCTTCGGTATATTTATAGTGAACTGTCATAACTGTCCTCAGCCTTTATTTTGTTAGGCAAGACAAACTGTGCTGTTTTAGTTTCTTTGATTTTCTGTTAATCGCTCCTGCGGCCTTCTCTGTAGCCATTCCTCTTTTGAGTAGACATCCTTGACAGTAGATCAGGCTGTGTGGTACAAGACTCTGGGGGTCTCCCGACAAAGGCTCACCCTGGCCTAACACAATATTATAAATACTTCTTCACTCAGAATATCTCATTTGAGACTTCACAGAGTGGCTTTTGCCCTTTTGATTGGGCACGACATTGGTGGTTTAATAGTTGTCCTGTAACTGTTTACGAGACCTGTGTTTGTCTCTTTTGCTGGTATGATGAGAATGATTTCTGAGATCAGCAAATGGACTTCACCATTCCCTATATTCTGAATATTTGGAGAATCAGGCAGCAGGGCTTAGCTTTGTGACAGCTAAGATATCAGAATAGGAAACTTCTGAAATACAGCGAAATGGGAAGAGCAGTTAAGTAAATCTCAGCAATCAGTAGAATAGCATACACCCAGATAGCTTCAGACAAGCTAAAGGAAAATCGGATGATGAAAAACATTAGGGGGAAAAGATTCAACAAAGAGAAATGAGCCTGGGCTTTTCTCAGGCAGGGGTCAGAAAGCTAGATGAGTTTCAATTGTTCAAGAAATGTATTATTTAAATTGCATGGATTAGGATACGTTGTTATTAAATCAAATACAGCTGCCTTGCACAGGTTAAGACAATTTTCTGATAGTGGAGGTAGTAGAAGAGGGATATTATATCTACCAGAGATAGAGGATAGTAGTATAAAATGGTGTTCTGTGCTGAGATAGTATTTCTATAGGACCTATTTTCTTACCACATTTCTCATCCAAATCTCGTTTGAAACTCTAGTAGCTGGAATTTTCTGCCCTAATAAGATAATTCCTCACTGGTAATCTTGACAGTAGCATTTACCTTTAAGTTTGAGCAGGTATTCTTTTTTCTTATCTATATTTTCCATTGAGAATTCACACAGTCAGCACTCACACTTAATAATACTGTAACAGGGGAGCTTTCCATATTAGATCTGCTTTGCACAATTGTTTTCTTTCCTCATTCTGCTATGTGGTTACATTTTTAAATGAAATTCTGTTTACTTAGCACTGTGAAGGTCTATTTCTTGTGATGTAGCACACCTTAGCTCTCTTGTCACCTAGTACATGTCTGGAAACTGATATTTTCTTCTGAAGCTTGGCCACTGTGATGCAAAAAACTTGGGCCAGGAGAGCACTATGTCCAGAAAGATTTCAAGGAACCTGTAGGATTTTGCTGTGTAATGTAGGGGTTAAACATTCAGGTATGTGAAAAGCATCCTGTACTTCCAGTCCTTGCTCCCTCAGCTGATTCTGTATCATATTCTAAAACCACTACTTGTTTTTATATATATTTGTTTATACTTGTTTATATATATTTTTAAGACTGAAATTAAGCCTACAGAGAGAATACCAAAAAATTCAGGAGAATATAGAGTAATTTTCAGCTGTGTAATTTTCCGTCTCTATATATACTTCTAGCATAACTTTAATCTTTGCATTTCTGCTCCAGGAGAAGCATAGCCAGCACTTAGGCAAAAAGTTTCTTCGGTACTGTCATTATCTTTGCCCTTTTTTTGTTAATAACCTTTTCCAAAAATTATATGCAACAAAGTGATGAATAACCTGGGATTTACTGACCTCTGTTGGCTAAATTAAAAATTTCCACCTTTTGTTTAAATGCTCCACTAAAATGAAAACATACTCAGTATTTGCTATTTACTGAATCAAAACATTCCAGCCTAGAAAATAGGTCTCCTCACTCTGGTGGCAGAGCCACTTAGTCTTTCATGTCTTTTGGAGATGTTAGTGAATTATTGGTCACTTTTTCCATTCCCAACAATTAGTATGATAAAGGTCAACACATGAAGGTATAGGGTGCCTGGATTAGTGTTTTTTTAATCAGTTTTGCAAGTCCCACTTGCAAAAGGAGCAGTTCTCTGCAATTTTAAGATGTTTACCTAAGGACACGTTAAGTTCACCTTGAAAGCACTTTACCTGGACTGTTTCACAAAGTGCCCATATGGGAAATCTTGACTGGAAAAGGTGAGTTTTGCATCACAGGCATGATTTTCTAAGACTCTGGGTTATTCTGACCTCTGGTGACCAAAGACTCGGAACAAAACACCCTGGTTTCCATAGCGCTGCGAGAAAAGGTGGAGCCTGGGCGAGGGACTCAAGGTATTTTAGCCTGCTTGGATTAATATAGATTAAAAATAAGACTGATATCATTAGAGGATCTAACTGCAAGTATTTTGAGTGCAAGCTGCATTTTCCCTGTCAAGGTCAGGCAAAGGGCAGGTCACCCCTTGCTACCATTTCCACATCTGCTAAAAAAGGCACCAATGGGACTCCGTTCGTCTACTGCCTAATGCCATTTAGCCCAAGGAATCACAAGTTATAATTTGTGTTTGTGGTTGTGGCACATAATGGTATTAGCCTGTTGCCAGGGAAGCAGACAGAGAAGATTACAAGGCAGATGAATAAATATAATTGAGAATGGAGTAACAAATCATGCACCGTAGCTGGGTGCTTTCCAATGGGAACCTCTATGTCTCAAGAAAAGGACTGTGTTTCCTTTTGAAATTAAACTGCGTAATCCAAATGAGCTAATCAATCACAGGTTACGTTCAACTGTCAGTACGCTTTTACTGATCTTTGAAGGATTAACAATATTTTTTTCTTGCTTGCATGTGTAATAGGGATACTGTATTAATGAGCAGAAAACACTCAATAACAAATAACAGAGTAGCAAAATATGATGGTAAACTAACTTAGCTAAGGCATTAAAATCACCTGCTTTTTTTAAAAAAAGTCGTTAATCTTAGACCCAACTTTCAAAGTTATTTTATTTTAGCTGTGTTTTTAGACTCTGCATATGTCGGTAACCATTAATACAGTCAGTAATTAGCTGTATTTTTGTATGTTGGTGAATGTTTTAGAAGATCCTTTGTCTGCGTTATAGAAGGAAAGGGAGCGAAAGCAAAATATTTTGAATTTTATCTATCCCTGAGCACCAGCATTTTCACAGATTTCACACAACGCTGCTTAGCTAAGTCAAATCCCGTAAGTAAACTAATAGCTATTGACTGATCAGTTGTCACCCTCAAGGCCATTTATTGAACCATAATCTCCTGTGTAGATATGGTGATGGTGCTGCAGACTCTGTAGACAACTACAGTACAAAGGTCTACATTGGGGAGTCCCTAGTCTCTGTCATATGTAACAAATGTGTTTTAAGGATACAGGCTTCTCACCTGTTTGAGACACTTGCTTCAGGATGAGATGAGCTTCAGGAGCTTCATCTAAGGCTGCATAGATGACATGAGCTTCTCCTCTGAATGATCGACTTAGTGGTGGACCTCTGCTCTTTGGGTGTCTACATCTAGTCTCTAGCACCGAGAGCCAGCAAGTGATTGCTTGTCCATGAAGTGAGCACTGAATCTTTGCTACATTTACACTGCTCTGTGATATAGAAAGTGTCATAAGAGCCCTGAGCCAGTATCCCCATGTCATTTAGGGACGAGACGAATGACTTGAATACTGTGTGGGTCCTCAGCTGGATTTTGCTGCATTTTCAAACAGTGTTTCATTCAGCAGAACGTTTCTGTCGCAGCGAGCAGTGCTCCTGTGCGATGTTGTGGGCCATGCGTGTTAGAGCGCTTGCTGACGCCTGGCTCAGTCACCGTGGCTCCTTTGGAGCCAGGCGTTGTGCCGAGAGGCCAGAGTCTGCTTGGAAGAAAATAATTCTTCATGCCACAGCTGTGCCTTAGCCTGTGCCAAAGCCACCGCCACAAGACAGCGCATCCGTTCAGCCGCTAGACAAGGCCTCTGAAGAGTGGTGGGAGGAAGGTCAAGTCAATGAAGGTGACCAATCAGGAAGGTGACTTTCCTGACCTTCTCTCTCTTCTGGTCAGCAGGGCAGAAGTGTGCCTGGGTTTTCCAGAAGTCCTACTCAGCTTATTAAAGAGAAATAACTTCTGCTGGCTGTGACTATGTTTCAGTCATGTTCCTCTGCTTATATCACCAGAAAGAAAATGTCTTATTTTTTCCTCATTATCCTCAGAATTTTTATGCTTTTTATCTTATGTCCATTTCTAAAATGTCCTTTTTTACCATCTACACAACCTCACAGAGCTGAAATAATTCATTGGGAAAAGAGATGCTGTGCTAACAACAACAACTGCTGTGGGGATTGTTGCCTGGGCCTGTGATGCTAATTTGCCAAGATTGCTGCTTTGCACTGTGTCTAAGATCCATCTTCCATCAAAATTCAATAGCTTGGCTTTTAACAGACATGTACCATTAGCCCTGTTGCTTTTTCAATGGCTCACTCTCAAGCGATATATTGATTTCATAGTCTCTTTCGTTCACATTCAAAGTCCTGAGCCGGGGCTGCAGAGCAGTCTCTCTAGCTAATTCACCCTTTGGTTATGCTCTGGAGGGACGTGTTAAGGCCCAGCGCAGCAAGACACCGTGTTTGCTTTGCCTCAGTTGTTGACTTAGGTCAGCTAGAGTCAAGGGCATGCAGTAGTTCTTTGCTCTGAATTGAGTTATGAAATTCACTGCTCAGATTATAGACTAGCATTAAGACAATACTAAGGAAATACCAGTTCCCTGTGGTGTGAGTGCTGATAATTTTATTTTGTATTTATCAGTGCACCACTCAGAGACCCTGCTGTGAAGGATACCACATAAATGTAAACAGTTGGAATATTTTCCCTCAAGTGCTGTCTGGTCTTATTTAAAAATATGTTAAATTATAAAATTTTCATTGTTTCCTTTGGAATGCTCTGTTACAGTCCCATAAACCTCTGTGCCAGGCAGTTTCTGTGATAGCCAGGTACATTCCTGTGCTCCAGCAGGTTGTCATTTGCCTTGAAGTTTTTGCCCCATTATGTATTTCAGAGGTAAAAAAAAAAAAACAAAGTTGATGAAAACCTGATGGGAGAGACATTTGCAGATTACAGAAAATAGTGAGAGAAGCAGTTATCCTTGGCTCACAACAGCGATGGTGGTTATGTAAAGCCCTTCCACCCAGGACGGAATCATCTGGCAATGAAGCACAACACTTTAAAAATAGTCCTTTGTAAATGAATCCCTGTAGCCCCTAATCCCTGTTGCTCTTTCCATTACTTTCAGGGTACTTACATCTTTCTTCTACTTAAGTGGTTAGGACTATAAGCAGCTTTTAAGGGCAATCTCAAGAGTGAAGAGCAGAAGGAGCCTGTTCCCTGCTGACTGATGCAATTATTTCAGATGGCATTCTCTGACTCTGTTTGCTCTTCTTTCATCAGAAAAAAAGTTTTGGTATGAGGATTATCAATGTGAGGGAGAAAAGAGAATTTTAAAACAAAAACACTAAGTCATTTTACTCCAAATATGATCATCTAGTTAACAAAAAATAGTGGGCAGAGTCTAAAAGTTGTTCTTCTTCTCATCGTCAGGCACGTGTCCTCCATTATTTTCATCTCGGTATCCTCACTGTGCCAGGACTTGACAAAATTAAAACGTGAGAACACTTCTTACTGTTATTAACTATTACTGCTTAAACAATAATAGATTAAACAACAACAACAAAGAGAGAGAGAGAGAAATTGAGTACGAACTAGCTGTGAAGAACCGCTACTTCAGAAACCTTCTTGCTAGGATTACTTTCTTCTAGATTCAAGTATCACATCTCTCTTATCAACTATGAGCCTTATCCCAGTGCATCCCACAGACAAATAAAGACATTTAAAGTTTAACAAAGAAATGCTACTTATGATTTGATTCATTCTGTTTGGGTTTATTATGCTTGATATAAACATTTTACATATGGGGAGAAATAAAAAATTATTACTGACCGTATGAAACAAATGACAGCATTTAATTGTAAGGAAGCAATTTGATGAGTAATCTGGAGGCAGGCAAAGCAAAATTCTTGAACTAAAGGCCATGATTTCTTTCTGCTTGTCATAATTTGCATATTCCTCCCCTCTCCAAAATGTTTTGGCTTTTTGCTTTAGCAATCCTAATAATTTGGGCAGTTTTGAAATGGAACAGGAACATCCAGAGGAATCAGTCCACCTTTCCCCTGTGCTTCAGCGTAGCACACAGGCTACATGGGGCTACTTGCTGATGGCACAGCTCCCTGTCAGCACTGCGGTGATGAGCTTTAGTATTTACATCCTGTTACAAAGGCTCTGACGAGCAATTAGGAGCTGAGAGTTTCTTCTTCATTATGTTAACAGGATTTTTACTCCAGCTCTTCCCTCAGCTTCTTCCTGTGCTGCCTGGCGAGGAAGCCCGGCAGCCAAAGAGCATAACCACATTAGCCAGAGACAACGCGTGCAGCCCGGGGCATAAATCATCACAACAAGATCCAGGGAGGGGGCTCATCAGCGTGCGGCTCTGGGCGCTGCTCTGGGGACCACGCTAGGGCAGCACTGTGTGCTCGACAGCTCCTCAGGCTCCTCCTGGCCCTCTGCAAACCTCCTGCCCTAAACCAGCTGCTGGAGGACACGGTGCTGGCCCAACTCTGCCTTCCCGCAGTGTGAGGGAGTCCTCAGCTCCCAACAGCAGTCAATAGCACTCAGCTGTAGAAATGTGAATCATTCAAAAGTGCAATGATACCCTCGAGCTGGTAGGAACAGGTGGGAAAGGAAAAGCAGCATCCTAGGAAAATTCTCTGTGTTTTTTCTCTCTGAATTTGAGCAGTAATTGCTGAAATATCAGACATTATTTCCTCAGCTTATTTTTTACTTATGGATGAAACACATGGATAGAAATATGTGGCATCTCCATTTCCCTACCTGTGAAAAGCATAGGTAGAGAGATCTGGCTGATGGTGGTGTCTCTGGCATTACTGACTGGGAGGCATTAGTGAAACCACTTGCTGCTAGTCCATTATTTAAATCAATATTTGGATAATACCAAGATTAAAGGGAAATAAGATATCTCAGTCTACAGCACATAGATCAATCAAGAAAACACTTACTCCATCAGAAAGCAGTATAGTATATATGCACAGTAAATGTTTCACATACCTGGAGTTTCACAGAGATCATGGAGCATTTGGCAAAATTGATCACTGGAAATCATGCTTTAAAAAAAGAAAAAAGAAAAAAAGAGCACAGATAGTGATAATGTGTAATCTGCAACAGGCAATTGACATTTTTCTAAATTACAGGCAGCCAGTTGGTGTTTAATTATAGTAGACTGATATTCCAAAAACCATCAAGAGTGATGAATAACTCATTTTAATAAATCTTAGAGAAATGCGAAAGGCTTTGAGTTGAATAGAGATGAGGCTTTGACACGAAGCCACCAGTCAGTAATGTTTCTTGTAGAGATGTGCTGGAAGCAGAAACGGAAGGGAGACACGCCTGAGCCTGGGACTGAAAGGAAATTAATGACCAGCTAATTCCGGGTGCCTTTCTTTCTCCGTGTGCATCCCTGTCATGCCTCCATGAGCTGCTTATGAGAAGGGCTGCAGGGAGTGGGGAGCTATTACAGGTAGAGTTTTTAAAATGGGCAAAGTTCCTGAATAACTTTTCAACACCCATTTCTTGCTCCTTCAGTTACAGGCTTCCTCAGACCCCTCTCTAAGCATTAAAAGAATTAAAAATAATTCTTGCAGCTCCTGCAGTGTGTCTGTGTTTTATACTGGAGAAGAAGCACTTCTAGATAAGAAAGATACAACTGTGCCTCATTACACCCCTTAGGAACGTGACTCCAGCTCAGCACAACCAACCACTGAGAGATGATTCCTCTTCCAAACCTCAGGCCACAAAATCTCTGGAAAGAAAATGATTCTCTTTCAATATTTCTCCCTTTTAAATCTCTTTGGGCCATAATCATTTCATGCAGTGCTTTTGGAACAGAAAAAAATAAATGAATACATGCTACCAGAACAAACGCTCTTGGTTATTGCCATAGTGCTCCCCTTGGCCATTTTACAGCAATTATTCTTCATATAGGCTTGGAGATAATTAATTGCAGACATTGATTTTTTTTTCCAGAAAGTATGAATAGTTAATCATTATTTGGGCAATAGTATTATCAGACCAATTCTTAATTGCACTTGAGCACTTTATTGGACAGTATTATTCCCTAATAATTTGAACTTGCAATTCTATTAATATATGCTGAAAGAAAATTGCTGACAAGGAAATACCAGTTCTTACTTTTATTTTTTGCCTGAATGAATATAATGCTTTTTGATGGATTATAATTCCATTTCCCTAAATATCTATCTATCTAAATATGCTATCTGTTTTTACTGAACAATAAATATTAATGTTTATCGCCCCTTCTAAGGCACGTGTTCCCTTTAGCACTTTTTGACTTATAAGAAAAATTCCCTTTGTATTTTTTTCTTTAAATTAAAAAGAAGCTTATCTAGTAGAAGAAATATAATCACAGAATCATCAGCTAAATGCTACAGGTGTTGACCAGTGCACTGTGTTGGATTTCAGTTCCCATGTGAGGCTTGAAGCATGTGCTTTACATGCCACTGGGTTCACTAAGTGAAACTTTTTTCCGCTGAACTGGCAAATTTCTGAACTGAACAAAATTTCAGGCCGGTTTCATGTTCCGTGTGGCCCCTTTCTGCCTTGTGAGCGCGGGAGGCTGCAGAGGTTTGCGAAGGGCAGCAGTGAGCACGGTGTCATTCCTCGAGCATGCCTGAGCCTGGAGCAGTTCCCTCAGCAACCCTGCAACAGCAGAAGGAAAGAAAGTTATTCCTGAAGCTGCATTGTTGCTTTTTCAAAGGAAATCTTTCCCTGTTGTGGAGTTTTGGCAGAAACACATTTGTTAATCAGATAGAAATAGATATTCCATATTAAGTGTGAACCAACAAGCTGAAGTTACATGAAAGTCTGGATTTGGCAGCGTGAGAGGCTTTAGGCACTATCTTCCCATGCAAAATTGTCTAAGGGACTTGAAAAAAATATTGGCTAAGTCTTATAACTGCCATATTCCCAGAAAATCTCTGCTTCCCAATGCAAAACAACAGCGCTTCTCTGTAGCGGAGGTTTGCTGACGTGCCCTTGCGCAGGACAGAGAAATGACTGGCCATAGGCAGTTTCAAGGCTGGGCAGCCCCTGGATAGCTCTCTGCTATTGCACATTTTCCTGCTGATGAGGAGCCCAAAGTGCCCCAGGCCTGAGCATCTCTGCAGGCAGCGAGTGCTCGCAGCCTTCCTCGCTCGGAGCCTGCCCTGGAGCGCAGACCTGCCTCGGAAGGGGCTCTCCGTCCGTCCCTGCTGCCCCTGCTGCAAAGGCCTGAGGGCAGAGAGTGCCCAGATTCCTCCACCGGGGAGAGGAGGATGTTCTTTATGTTTAGATGAGCTGGACCTCCCTCTTCGGAGACAGCCTCTTGCTCCTGGTGATGGAATGTGCACGAGCTGCGCACACTGCCTTTGCGCACCTGCCTCCTAAAATACTGGTTCAGCATTGCCTACAGGGGGCAGCTGCGGTGCCAGCTCTAAATTGACCTGGCAATTTCTCTAGGCAGAGAGTAGGGACAGCTACTCTCTGCCTAGGGACAAAATATATTCAAACAAACAAACAAATCAAATTGCCCCAGAGGATAAAATGTGCCTCACACAGCAGAGAAGCTCTTGTGCAATAGTAGCAGATATCCACAGTGTGGTGCCAGTGTAACGCTGTCTGGGCTCCTCTTCCAGCTTCTGAATGCTTGTGTACTCGAAGTTTTCCTCTCTCAGGGCCACTTCTGTTCTCTCAGTGTGAAATAGCCTGGAGTGGATTCACCAGCTTAAGTGAGTATAAGGTCTTTCAGCCTGGTCTGCACGAGTGAAGTGATTAAATTAACACTTGTCAACAGTGACCAGAAATCCCCAGCACTGCTGCACCCTCCTTGGTTGTTCGAAGTCAGCGTCCACGAGTGACGGCAGCAGAACAAGAAGAGCAGGGTGGGGTGAAGTTTTCTAGGTCCTTTCTGATGGTAAAGAGAGTTTATGAATACCACCACCCGCAGTTTCAGCTTTGTACATAAAACTATGACTTTATCTAAAATCAAAGCCTGTTTGTTTTCATCGATACAGACTCAAAGACTTTAAATGTTGATAAGGGAGCTTGGATATATTGATCCTAGTATGCTGCCCAGTCATTCTAAGCAGATACAGCTGTATTAAAGACTGACAAGCTACAGGTAAATGACATATTGATATTTCCCATTCAAGATCTCTTCACATGTGAATGAGCGTTTTTGGAGACTCATTAATAGTTAAACAGATAAAGTGAGTTAAACCCTTGCTGGTGGGTTAAACAGAGAGGAGAGCAGCCCAGCTTGTTTTTCTGCTGAGCTAACATAATCTCTGCAGATGCTGTTAAGCGATGCTAATGAGCACTATGCGTCCTAGGGGGTTGCTACCTATGTAGCTAGCAAAATCTGACTTACTCTTCTGTTTCTCAGAGCTTCACTTCGCAGCGTTAATCATTGCCCACACAGGTGCTTTCTGGAAACCTTAACAGCTGTCGGGTAGATGCTACTGCCCCCGAATTTGCACCATCACCAGTAGACACCATAATGTTCCCCACCTCATGCATCGATCTGTATTTGGAAAGTGCATTTGTTATTATTACAGCCATTAACTATACAACACACACTGCTTGGCCCCAAAATATCTAGAGCATGGCACTTGACTATTAAATGTGATGCAAGAATCTCCAAAAGCTTCAAGAGTTTCTGTGAGTGGAACCACAAAGACTGATGAGCCCTCAGTGCAACGTAAAGAATTAATGGGTTGTGACATAGATCACCATACATTTCTAAACCAAAGTGCTGCTTATCAAAATGAAAATAAAACTTGGAAGGGAGTTAGGAATTCATGCAATCTGTAATGTAATAAAAAAATGTCAGCAGCACTACATCATCTCTTGAACACATCTACTGTGTGGCTATTTTTACGTCTGTCACTAGGGCACCTTTTTTTTCAGGAACAATAAAAATGCCTGAGCATTGAGTGGTGCTGCAGCTAAAGTCTGGCATATGGGTCTGTATGATTCACAAAATGATGCTATACTCTTAGGTGAAGGCCCTGAAACTTGTGATGAGTGTAACTCGATAAAATAACAGAGAATTGTGCTAACTATGAAGGTACAGACTGCAAACACCCAAGTCTGGATGCAGCTCTGAGAGATGTGGACAGGCGTTGGCTGCAGAGAGAGGTGAAGAGGCGTCTTGTACTTGTAACAATAAAACAGGGTCCCATGAAAAAAAATCGGCACTGAGAAGGCTTTGCAGAGCTAAGAACTGAAAATTTTACAGAACAACCCCAATAAAAATCAAAAATTTATGTTTTGGAATGAACAGCTGAAAGCAGACATCTGTGAGCTTATGAGACATAGGGATTCAGAGTAATGTTTTTGGTAATATAAAGAGGTTTCATCTACTGCTTATAAAAATTGTCATTTGTTTTTGTCTGAAAAGCCTCAAATCCCAGGCCTGGAAGGGAAGTGCGTTGTGTTGGTGATGGAAAGCGAGCAGAGGTCTTCGGCACTGCATCTTCTGAGGATCTGAAATTAAAAATGAGCTGTCACAGCCACTGCAAGAAACATGAGGAGAGTCACACAGGCTTTGTGGCGTGCTCCCAAAGCTCCCAAATAACTAGCAGGGGTGGTTAGATGTGTGCTTCCCACAGCTTTCCTGACAGCACTTTGATGTAGAGGGTGTTGATGGTATCGGTGACTGTTTGCCTTGGCCAGGCATCCAGGACACCGGTGACTTAAGGCAACTTAATCTTCCTTTCTTAAAGGAAGAGTCTAAACCTCGTGATGGCAGTTAAGAAACATGCTCAAGCAACTGAAAAAAAACATTAGGGTTATTTCCAAAAACATTGTGCTTTCAAGTTTGCTCTCAGAAGTTGCACTAAAGCAGGTTGGCAGTTTGCAGTTGGGTACAGGTGGGAGATGCTCTTGGAGGAATGTTTGGTGCGTTGTTGTGTTGCAAAATGGTTCTTCTTCGTATTGACCACAGTGAGTGGGATTAGGTGATCTGTAAAGTTAAGGCTCAGTTTAATTGCAGTGAAATCCTACAGCACATAGAAGCATTGTCCTTTAATTTTTGTTAATTGTTTTGTTCATCTAAAAGTCCTAAAAATCCTGGACAGCACAGCCATTACAGAAATGAAATAAATATCAGTAATAACTGTAAATAAATGGTACATAAATAATTTGATAGATTGTGACTGAAAACACATTTTCCATTTGAACAATATATCTTTTAATAACTAGGGTGTCTTGCTTACTGAACTGTCTGTGCAATGATGGAGATCCACAGCTCTTCTGTGAATTTTCTAGGACTGACAAATTTCCCTAACCGACTTTGCAAGGCACATTGCTTTCTAATGATGTTTTTAAACCAGTGCATACTTTGGAGTATGTACTTGAAAAAATACAGTAAATTAAAGTGATGTGGATAATATTTCATTGGTTCATTAACAAAAAGACATAAAAAAGAAGAGGAAAAACAGACGGTCCTAAAGACATAATAATAAATAAAATGTAGGAAAATATGTATGAATGCTTCAGGATGGTGGAGAAAACCCTTATATGTGAAAGACCATGCACTTCTACAGAGATGCTAATCATACACTTTGTTCAAATGTGTTTACCTTCCCATTTGTATTGAGTAATGTGGGTGGTGAGTAATGTGAGGGGTTGTAAAGGTCAAGTTGGAAAATTGGCAATGGTTTATTTTATGTGTGTTTTGTTATTTGCAAGCTACTGTAAATGTTCTGTAATTGCTGCAGTGCTGACAAAACTAGAGTCTGGTGAGCTTCGCTGTGTTCAGATGTTTTGTGTGTATACATATCCCACAAGTGCGCACACAAGGAGCGATCCAAAAAGGAAACACCACTAAAACTTTTAATTCTGATGCTGCAAAGCGGCTGTCTAAAAAAAAATCTTGAACAACTTTGCTTACTTGAGACAATGACATCTGTTCAAAAATACCCTTCAGAAAAGGGTATATCTACAGGTGGGAAGTTAAAAGTAAATCTTAAATATTTTTGGCTTTTTAATTTAATACTTGCTTTTCACATGGCGGCATCACGTGCTACTGTAAAAAAACAGTATAACTTTCCACTGAGGACAGTCTGGTTTTTATACTACCAAATATGGAACAAGGCCATTTATATCAAACCCTACAGTATTTAATCAGGATCCTCTGAAGACAAGGAAGCACTACTAGAATCAGAGCACAACCCAAAAAGTGCTGAATTGCTAAAACATTTTCAAATTCTTTGTGAGGTAAGTTACACCAAAGCACAAGCCTTATTAAGACGAATACTGAGAGAAACCTTGAGGAGCTCTTTGAAGATTTGTTTTCCACAGGTTATGAGGTTCCAGTATACAGCTTTATTGGTGGTAACAGTTTGCAGGTCTTGAAAGCCTGTAAAAGACTTCTATATATATACCCTGGCATTACAAATATCTTAATAATCTCTTCTACCACTGTTATGGTGCACTTGGAAATAAGCAAGCTGCTGCACAAGTCCTAGGATGCTTCCCTGGGCATGACCCTGCCTTCATGCGTGTGAGATGTGGGGGAAATCGCACTCTTTCCCGGGCATTTTTTAGGAATGCACAAGCAAGATCTCAACAAGCCTGATACATATTGTAGAGGTTGTGTCCACAGGCCTAAACACCTGCTGCTGGAGAAAAGGCCTCTGCAGATACAGCTCTGCAAATGGTCAGCCGGGGTGAGAGGGATGGAAAAAAAAGAAAAAGAAAAAATAATTATCATATCCCAGGGCAAAGGGATGTTCCCAGCCGTGACAGAACTTGCTTCCTGAGAGCATCAGTCTTGAAAAGGCAGGTGCACAGCTATCCTCCCTTGCTAGGGACAAAAATGACTCCGTTTCCTTGGGATTTTGGAGTTTGTTGTTTTTTTGGTTGACATGAAAGTAATCACCAAAGAGGTCAAACTATTGGCCCTCTGTTTTGAAAAATAGACAAAAATAGGAAGCACATTTTTTATATAACTCTTACAGGGTCTACCAAAAGCAGTACTGGCAACTTTATTTAAAATATGAAGAACAAAAGAAAATATTGTATAATACTGAACAACCAATACCTATGGACATTATGCAGTGAAGCAGCTGTTGGCAACTTCTGCATAAATACCTCTGTATTGGTAAATACCAGTTTTGTGAAAGGTTTGTCTGTCTCTACTACTGATGGAGAAATATTTTTAAGCAATAAAATAAATAGTGCTGTGGTAGCTTATTTGATGGACTCTGTTTTTGAAAGGAATGATAATGAGGAAGTTTCTTCTCTATATGTAAATCACAAGGGCAGGAATCATAGAATCAGAATTATAGAATGGTTGAGGTTGGAAGGGGCCTCTAGAGATCACCTAGGGACACCCAGAGCACATGGCACAGGGTGGCATCCAGGCGGGTTTGGAAGATCTCCAGAGAAGGAGACTCCACAGCCTCTCTGGGCGGTCTGTTCCAGGGCTCTGTCACCCTCACTGTCAAGAAATTTTCCTTAAGTTCCTGTGGATATCGCATGGTTACGTTGGGAGAAAAAGCTACTATCCTAAACACAGAGTCTAGAGTTCTGCTTGAAAACAGATAGATTAAGACTAGTTTGCAAAATAGATATAAATATGCACATGTATATGCATATACACACATATATACATATATACTTGTATAGACATCAGCAGGATCTTGTTCTCACTGCACAGTTCTGCAGGTGCTACCGTGACTTGCTATGAGTCCTCAGTATCGGACAGAAGTGCTCCAAAACTCACGCTTTTAGGTTAGGAGCAGGGATTTTTTTCTCTACACCTGGGCCAGTAGGTATTTAGAAAAAAACATATAAAAATTGCAAAATGTGATTATGATAAAGTAGACCCTTTTTAATGCCCTTTGAAATAAAACATAATCAGTTAAGAGGGGAGCGAACTGACTTCTCAAAGTGCCTTATCCAGTTCTCCTCCCAAGTGAAGAAGTTGTTCTTTGGTGTGTTCAGCTTCAGATCATTTAGCAGCAGCCATTTCAAACAGCCTTAACACCTTAAAAGGAAACATCCTCTGAGATAATGTCATATTGGGGTCCTGGAAAAGTGGCATAACTCATTAAAAAAATCTAAGTAGAACATGAATTCTTTCAAAAGAAAGAGCTTGTAGAAGAGTCTGAGGAGAATTATTGGACCACTTAGCTATTCCTCTGGGTTTTGACTAAAGAGCAATTAAATACAGATTACAAAAATATGCACTAATGCTGAATCATCAAATCATAAAAAAACATGTTCCAGGGGAAGAAAATACATCCACAGAAACTTCCTTGTTTGCTACTGAAGTAAATGATGTGCTGCAAAAGCCCAAATGAAAGAAGTGCTATAGCTAAATTTTATTCCTCATGCCTTAGAAGCATCTGACATATGTAAAACAGGATGATAAGGGAAGTTAGGAGTCTTTCTTTCAGAAGAGTTTGCCATACCATACCAGATTCCCAAGGGCTACAGCTTTGCTTTGCTCTGCTGTTCAGAAATCCTCACTTTCACTGAGTGCTGTAGCAGACGTTCAGTAAGGTTATGCTCAGCATAGACGTGTTTCTTCTCAGGGTGACAGCAGGAATCTCCTTGCAGAAAGAATGGGTTATTAATAGTTTTAACAATGCTTTGATGGGGGGCCCTGCAGGGACACCTTGCCTGTCTTCTGAAAGTTACGACTCTCCTGTTGAAGACTGCTACTCGAGGTAGACTTCAGGAAACAGACAGAAAAAGAAATCGCACCAACACAATAGATTTACTGTGTCCTGTAGTTCAGTTTTGTACTTTTGTACTTCTATCATTGCACTCAAGTAAAAATGTCTCTGCCCAATGAAAACATCTCCTTAGGCCATGCAACTTACTGAAAATGGAGGCCAGCAGATAATTTCCTGGATCCACTGCAGCTTCTACATAGTTTACCTCCTTCCCCCTCCCCGCTCCTTCCCTCCTTTACTTCCTTCCCATCTTTTATAGTCTTACCACAAAGATACAGTGCTATGTGATTAGGATTCAGGTAGTCTATGTCATTCCCATTGCCTAAATATCTTGAGAGTTTTGCATGCATAGAAAAGAGAATTCTTCATTTATCAAATTTTCTTAAGGTTAATCTGGGCAGGTAGAATTCAAAACAAATCTAAATGAGATCTGATGTCTTCTCTGTGATGAAAATCTCCTCGCTGATTAAAGTATGTCGCCTTTATTATTAGGAAAACATTCTATCTCTCCTGTTAATTCCTCTTGCTCTTTCACAGACAGAAAATCCAATGTCTTGTGACCTTATTTTGTCTACAACGTGACATATTTATAGCTAGCATCTTCAGAAAGAATCTTGAGGTCTCATTCAGTTGTGGAAAGAGAAAGTCACCTGTAGATAGTCCTCAGTGTACATCCCTCACTACTAACCAAAATCCTTCATCATGCTGCCTGCTCTCGTAGCTCAAAATGCGCAGTGGTATTACCAGAGGCTCAAAGTGAGAGATGCTCAAAATCATCTTCTCCTGTTATATGGGTGAACATCCTTTTCTTGAGTCTTCAGACCTATTTGGACCACAGTTTGGCTCACACCTACCACTCTCTATAATACACTTCTATCACCTCCAAATAGCAGCTAGGCAGACCCTGTGATCCACAACATGCCCCTAAGCAGAACTTTTGTAGATGTAGCTTTTCTTTGCAGCATATCCTAGAGAGTGAAGCAAAGACGCAGGCTCTCAGTGGGCAATACAGAAATCTCTTCTGCCCACTTCATGTCACACGTCTTGGAATCATCCAGCAGAACCTTGGGGCTTCTGGAGTGGTGCTGGTATCCGAGCAATCATGCATCCATTTTCTGGACAAAGTCTGCATTGCAACCAAATTAACTGTCTCACTCTTTTCTCTTGGGCAAGTTCCTGCAACCTGTACTTTGCACTGGACTGTCCTGGCCTATGCCTGAGGCTGCAATGTCCATTTTGGGTGTGAAACACTGCTGGGTTAGCAGCCTGTTCCGTGCAGGGTGGCAGGAAAGACGAGATGGGACAAATGTCAAATCCAGGCACTTTTACCAAACTGTACTATCCCCCTCATCCTGGCATAGGGATGATCAGAGTGCAGCCTTTTGGGGGAAATGTTGGAGGCAGGCAGGAGTTCTGAATCAAAAAACTGGCATTATATCCCTTAGACTGCGACCACGGATGATTATGGGCATGTGATCATTCACAGTCATCACTGCAATCTTCTTTCTACATTTAGCTAATCTTTGCTAAGACAGAGTTATAAATCTGACAAAATCTTTTCTTCATCTTCATGGCCCTTCTTAGTCCAGAATTAAATACAAACTTATTTGGGCTTATGCTTCACTGTCAAGTCCATAACACAGTAACAGATTTAAAGCTTCAATAAATTTCCCTGTCTGAGAAAATCAGCTCATCTCTGCAGCAGACCCTAATCTTATGCTCTTATTGTAACAAATTGTATCAATATTATATCCATATGATCATATTTTGACAAAAAGGGACAGATTAGTAGTGCTATTTACAGGGAAATATCTATGATCCTGAAAATCATTGTAGTTAGGAAGGTGGATGAAAATGCTTCTGAGAGGACACACATTGCATGCCAGCACCTCAAAGCCTTCCTATGTGGGGTTGTCTATAGCTCTGAAATCCAAGCAAGAGGTGGGGCACCAAGGTATGTCTTGGTAGGGGTTATCAGACCTACCTCAAGAAAAGGGCCCACCGAATCCCAGTTTGTAGCTCTTTGGCAAGAGGCAGAACGCAGCAGGGATTTCTAAGCCCCTGAGCAAATTAAGATTTACAGATACTCACAGCCAGGGAGACTTTAGGGCAGGGCATTGATTGCTGTAGTCATTGAGATAACAGTTATGCTACTGACTTTCATGCAGTAAAACTAAATTGTTAATTTTATTTGTGTGAAAAATGAAATGCATGCATTTTTCGTTGTCTCTTTCTGACCTTTCTATTAACTTGAATAGATATAAGCAGAGCCCTTAGACATGCTGTAGCAACTCCTGTATTTTCAAGCAGGAAATTAAACCTCTCTATTTATCCTTCATGGAGAAAAATATGCAACATGGCCTTCATTGAAACATCAGATGATTTGCAGAGATAGTATCAAGATGTAATAAAAGTGGAGAAAATCAATACAGATGCCAGGCACTGGCTGTTAGCTTCTTTGGACTGAAATGATGATTCCATAGATTGTACGTATATTCGTGTATTTTTTTCTTTCCCCAGTGGAATAAAAATCAGTTTGTTTCCAGGACAGATTAGCTCTCTGCTGAGAATTGTTTGTATAATTCAGAGATGACTTGTCTCAAGAGTGAAGAGTAGAAGGAGAACTCATTGAGAGAGGAGGCAAAAACAATGTTTCTGTTGCAGTCTTCTTCTTATTACCAGTGACTGCCTGAGAAATTAGGTAGAGTCAATCGGTTTAATATTTAGAGTAGAAGCCATACTCAACTGAAAAGAAAAATATATATATATATATCAGTGCAAGATAAAAAAGAGCAAGGTTATTAGATCTCTTACACCTCCAGTTGAATCTCATTTGAAGTTCCAATGCGCTTATGTCCTCAAGGCTCTTCACTCATGTAGGGGCCCTGGAATGATATGTCTGCTGGCATGGAGGCTGCTTCTGTGCACAAGAGACAAGTAAAGTTTATTTACCAGCCAGTGGCTGTGCCAGCAGCTGCTGCAGAGCTGGAAATTGCCCTCCCTTCACCCTTGCACAGATCTCCAGCCAGCTTTAACCATTTAACCTTTCCATAACTGGATTGGCAGTAATGAACAGAGCAGATGACTGACCTTCAGGAGACCTTCTTAGGGATAAGGTTCCCTGCTGCTTCCCAATGGCTTGCTCTGTGTGCCAAGACAGTTATTGGTGCTGCTGTTGCCTAGCAAAGAAGATTCAGATTTACCAGGGGAAGCTGAAGAGGACGTGGCCATCTTTCTCCATTAGCCCTGTTTCATACACAGTGATGCTGCACTGGGATCCAGCGCTCTGGGAGGCAGCAGGAGACAGGAGCTAACAGAGACTGATGTCTAACAGAGCAGGATTAGAGTGGCCAGGGCCGGGAGACCCTGGCCATGCCCTTGTCCGACCGCTGGGTGCGCGGCGCTGCCCACCCACCCTGTGGCCTGGGCGCCCTGTGCTCTGCAGTGCAAACAGTTTACTCTGATGTCTGGAACCTGCTCATAAAACACACGGAGATGACTCTGTGCATTCCTAGGTGTGCTGTAAAAAGCCAGCCCTGTTCACTGTCATGCTGTCCCTGCACAGTGCTGCACATGCCGGGTACAAGCTCATGCATCCCCATATTTGATCCACCTGGTAAAGGGGAATCAGCGCAGCCTTTTCCCACTGCCTTCCCTTTGCCTGTGCTATTGCAGAAGGGATTGTCCCTTTCTCTTTCCATCCTCTTTCTGTGCCTGGGTCCCTGGCTGCAGGAGGCAGAGAGTGAGAATCTGAGCACGAAGCTTTTCTATCCTCCTACGCTACCAGATTTAGAGTAAGAGTTTGATCTCTCAATACAGTACTTGGGTGCTAAATGCTTAAAGCCTTATAGGATGTTACACATGTATGTAATTAAGTGCTTACTTCTGAGCTTTCTTAGGGTATCTAAGGTTTGTAGAATATTGCAGGAGAGAGGCAATACTTCGTATCGCCACTAAATCAGACAAACCGGATAGAGAGTATAAATTTAGCCATGTAAACAAAAACAACGTGAGAGCAGAAATGCCATTAAATTCAATGTTGTACACTATTTTCTATACCAGTAGTTAATTGGCAGCTCATTTACCACTTAATTCTCTCCCAGGAAGATATCTGTAGGACAGAAACTTTCACTCACTCACTCCCTGCTGCCCCTATTTAACGTAGGGGTATTAATTCTTAAAAATAAAACTCCCTAAAAGTTCACATACATTCCATTCCTGATTCTGTCGAGGTCTATAAGTTGATTCATTATTCATTCTTTTGTCTTACCTTGCTCAAGCCATGAAATGAACATAATGTTCCTCCAGAAAAATGGAAATCATTTGGGGTCATCTTAAAATTTCTACTTAGTCTTAATTCTTGAGCACTTGTTTACAGTTTGCCATTTATATCTTTTTGTGCATGTATTTTTTCCTTTCCCACTATAAATATACTTACAGCAGGGAGGAGAGGGGAGGGAAGTTCCCAAGTGAATTATGCCTTGCAAATGTAGCATTTGCAATTTGTCAAACAGAGCTGGTTCAACACTGGATGGCTCTTCCTAAAGGAATAGCAGTTTAAAAAAATGTAAGGACAGGAATTCTACCCTTAATTTCATGCATACAGAAAAACTACAATCAGCAATTCCTAGCCCAGTTTTTAAATTTTAAATTCATTAGGCAAAGTGTATATTGATTTTGCAAGGATGGAATATAATTGGAGGTCAGAATTTGGCCCAGCAGTAGAAGTATCGAGAGTTGTTAGGGTAACATAATCCAAAATCTATCTCCACTGTAAAGGTTATTCCTAATAAAGGAGTCAAAGGAGGACAGCCAGTATATCCTTTATGAGTTTTAGGTCATTTTAAACCTCCCTGAGCATAAGTAAGAGTGGAAAAAAAATCATAATATATTGATTCATGATGCTATTGCAGGGGGCACTCAGAACAAAAAATAATTGTGTGTTGTACTTGATTCTCTCTTTTAAGGACTGTATTGCAAAAGGTGCATAAGACTCTTTTACAATCCTTTAAGAAAGAAACACATCATTTGGACTCCTGTGGCAAAATGTGCAGGATCAGACATGCTCAGCCGTGTCCGGTATTGAAGGAAACTGAAATGGAGCCACGGGGTGCCTGAGAGCAGATTCTGAGTACTGCTACGCACCTCGCCATTGCAGCCACCAACTTAAAAGAGATGTGAGCCTCAGGATTCAGAGAAATACCCGCAAGCAAAACCCAGACTGTATTTCACAGAACTTTTTACAGAAATGTTGCTTCTGAGAGGGAATTTACAAAGCAACCAGGAAGATTTAGGAAGTGCACGTCTCTGAATGTGCTCTCCCAGGATCTCACAGGAATCCAAACATTCAATGTCACAAAGCTGGAAAGAAAAGCACTGATTTATTATTTTTTCCCAGTCCTTGTAGAGAAATTAGAGTGGCAAAAAAAAAAAGAACCCTCTGAAATCCATGCTGGTGCTTTAGACAGAGATAGCGGTGAGGTCTCTGACTAGGTCCTCCAACCCATCTCCATGTGCAAGGGCTCATCAAGGCAGAGGAGAGGGCAGATGCGTTGAATGAGCAGTGTCCCCAGGGCACACCCATACAAGAATGGGACAAGAGTGGTCCCAAATCTTCCTGTCCCAGCCTCTTGCTGGCCTACAGCTTCTTCCTTTCTCAGTAACTTTAGTCTTGCAGTTGAATTAATAGAAAGACTGCTTGCTAACATTTCCAATTTCACTGTAAGTTAAGAAAAGCTTGGAGTTAAGGGGCCAAAATCACTCCAGTCTACAGTAAAATTAGTATATATGTAGCCAAATTCAGAAGTTGCCCTCTGCTTTAGCCTGGCAGAATTTTTGAATTTGATACAGAGCAGATTACCGGAAAGGCAGGCGGCATTGCGCCTTGGTTATTGAGCCTAAAATAGTGGTGTTCCCATTTTCTGTGGAAGGCTGGATGTAGTGAGCACATCTGCCCTGTCTCGGCTGCTTTTATTATGCTTAATATTCAGTGAGGCAGCACAGAATTCAAACCCTGCCCAACCTCCTTTCCAGCCATGCCAACAGTTCCAGGCTGCAGGTACCTCCTGCTGCAGCTCACAGCACCGGGGCCTGGAGGTGGCACCCAGAACCTGGTGCTCCTGCTCAGCCCCTCTGGATCCGGAGCGCTCCCCTGGAAGCAGCATTGTGTTGTGCTCCTCCGCTGGCCTGCCAGGTCCTGCCTCTCAGCATGACGCTGCTGGCACCAGGTGCTGCAACAAAATCCATGCAGACGTCTTACGGAAGGGGATCTTACGGAAGGGGATCTATGTAAAAGAGTGAAACATGATGTGTGCTCGCACACGTGCGCACAAAGGCATAAACCATGCGCATGTGGAGGAGACGGGGTGCCCGCTGCAAACCCTGCACCTTCAACGTTAGCAACGAGGGGCTGGCTTGGCCTCCCTTTAGAAGTGGAGGCTCTAGGGATCTTTTGCCTCAGGATGTCACCCCACCCCTCCTAAATCTTAGGCAAACCATCCAAATTTCTCAGTTCCTATTTTCCGTAACTGATTATTTTATGTCTCCAGTCCTGTTCTTCATCTTGTTGTCACCTTATCTTAAGGTCAGTTTGTTCCTCTTCTTCCTTCCAATGAAATCCCACATGAAGTACTATTAATCTTACCTATCTTTTAAAATTTTGTTTTATTGCTTTATCAGTTGCTTTGAGACAAATGTTTCCGTTCACAAGTAACTCATACCGATCTTAATATTTTTATTGCAGAAGTGCACAAGTTCACTTGATCAGGGTATTGCAGGGATGCTGCTGTACCAGGGCTACGGGCCGATGCTGGGACGCAGTATCACAGCATCATCCTGAACCAACGTGTCCTTCTAGCTGGGCAAGAGATTGTGCAGTACTGTTCTGTTGGGCCATGATTTTCACTTGGAAAGACACATGCTTAGCAAATTTCCAAATACTGAGCAGTAGGAAGTCAGTGGCATTTCCATGAGCCTTCAGTATCTCAAGTTATCTCTTTTGTTTAATCCTCAGTTGATTTGATGTGGAAAACTGCGTAAAACTGATTTTCTGTTCTTGGAAAGGCCTTCAGGAAAAGTCCTGTATGTTAATCCACAAGCTTTAGATAAGGAAATGATTCAGAATTAAATGTAGTATAAACAAAGGTCCTATAAAGCTGTGCTGGGCTTAGGTTGCTGATGAAAGCATAGAAATGCACTAATTCATAGCTGCAGAATAGCAAAGGCTCCTAACAATGCATCATATTGGAACCAGTAAATGAAATATTGTATTTGAGCGCTTTTATTCAGAACTTAAGCCAAATCTGACTAAAAGAATAAACTAACGTACTGAAAGGAGATCAGTTCTTTAGTAGACTGCGCTGAAGTTTCCAAACTGGAAACTGATCAATTCCTATCAGAAAGGCTGTGCTTCATACCCGTGCTCTAGCTTCCTTGTAGTTGTTACGGGTCAGCAGGTACCCCCAGCAGCACATATGTCCATGCTGTCCTCACTGCACATAGGCAACAGACTGGAAAGCCATATGGCCTGTCAGTTACTTATTTACTTACTGTGTCACCTGTTTCAGAGCAGCACTGAGGACAAATGAAAGTAACACCTTTACCCCAACCTTTTAATTCTTCATCAGATTTTCAGGACTGAAGTTTAACTTGTTTGTGGGAGCACACGGCAGAGAAAAAAAGAGAATTTTGTCCACAAAGCACTAGCATTTTATATATAAAAAAAATCAACCTCTGGGAAAAATGTGAAGAATTTCCTTTAACGTATATTTGTATCTTCTAGAACATATTCTCTGCTTATATTAGGTAATCTTTCTGGAGAGTTTGTGGCCAAAGCACTGTATTAGCAATTGTTGGTTTGTTTTAGGAATTATTAGAGATCAATGGTTTGGTTTCCAGCATGGCCAAGGATGTCTCACATGTCTCTGGCAAGGGGTTACTTTCCCTCTCCCCCAGCACTCTCCAGCCCAGTGTGCCGCGGGTTGCCACCTCTCCTCCCTCAGGAGGGCCCTGCCTGCCTCCGGGTCTGTGGAAAATGCTGAGAACGTGGAGGCCTGGGGTAGAGACACCTGCAAATCCAGGGAAATCCATATACTCCCAGGCTTGCTGCAGGTGGGGCCACAGCTGGAATCGTGCCCAGTTTGGGGCTCCGCGGGAGTGTCAGAGCTGGTGTTATTCCAGACCCACATGTTCCCTCTCCCGCTATTGCAGGGACAGAAATGCAGACGTTTCCTTATGGGGGGATGGCAGCGTGCAATCCCTTCGCTGCTCATGTTGCATTGGCCGTAACATTGAATGACACGGGGTGGGACAGGCAGGAACGGCCCACAGAGAGGTCCAGGTCCCAAAAGGGCCTCCTGCACCGTGCAAACCAAAACTGCCTTCACCGAAAGCACGGAGAGGAAGAGCATAAAACACAGCTACAATGAAAATCCACAGTAAATTAATTGATTCCTGCAATTGGTGTCTCCAGTACCCGCAGGATTCTGTGATTTACAGGAGAGATGAGCATAAAGAATATTACATTAGGTTTGGAGAGTACTTCTCTAATATGACACAGGTATTCTGTCATGTTTAATATGCAATTCCGAGAGAGAAAGCACTTCGAGGCAACAAAATTAATAAAGACAGAGAATGAGTCAGTTACAAATGCTTTTCATTTCAGATTAATTGAGTTCCTAAAAACACATACCATCTTCCTGTCTTGTTATACCCATAAATCACAGAGCCAGAAGAAAAACACATAAAACATTTATGCTGTTTAACTGATGGATCTGTATGTTTGACTTGTCTTATCAGTGTTTTTGTTAATTAGCAATATGTTGGTTTTCTTTGGCTTTTTCAGAGAAATTAAAGCATGCTTCTGAGTCTGGGATTTCTTAACACCTAAAACAATGGCTATTTTATCTCACAGTTGTGTTGCAGCAGAGCTCTAAACTTGCCTGAAATTAAATTCACAGATTCACTTTTGAGAGATCGAGACAAAGAAATAAGCAATCAGACCACGAAGGTGTGAGAAGATCAGAGAATAATAATAATAATAATAATAATGGTTTGGATTTTTGTCTTAATAAACTATTCTCTGCTAAACTCTAATTCTGTGTCATCAGAAAATGACTGTCTAAATGTTACAATATAAATGTCATGATTAGAGCTAGTAAAAAAGATGATAGACAAAGTATGTGCAGGTATGTCGAGTCACAGTCAGCCCACCCCTCTGTGAGAAATTGGTGGCAAGTTTGCAGGACTGGGACAAACGCAAAACTCTGAGGTGTGCTCATGAGAAAATTGTTATTCTCCAACAAACAGTAGACATACAGCTCATTACAGCTGCAGTTCCCAGCTTCAGAAAACAGACTGCAAAGAGTCTCTGCTATCACAGGAGACCAAACGAACAAACAAGAAACCCTTCATAAGGACTGAGTGACTTGCAGGGGGATCTGCTTGGGCTCCTGTGCCCCACTGCGTGCCTCACCACTGTGGTGTTTGTGGCCTTGCTCTTAAAAGGATTTACAAGGTATAATAGAAAAATACAAGGATGCAGTTAATGGAGTTCAAGGGGTGAGCTGGGCAGTGTCCTCGTGGGGCTGTGGAGCTGGGGAGGCCCTCGGCACGGGTCGGGGTCGGTGGGCTGGTGCGGGACCCTGCTGCTTCGCACTCCAGAGAAGAACCCAGAAGGAGACTGCCTGCCCCAGACTACAGGCTGCAGGGCCTCGGAGGCACTCAGTGAGCTGTGTTTTACAGGAATCTGGCATCTTCTGTAAAAAAATACACTTTTCAGCAAGGTCAGATTTGTGTGTTTTTTTTTTCCTCTTTGTTTGTTTTTTTATTTTTTTATTTTTTTCATTAAACCATTAAGTAGTTTTCGTTTTTCATTTGAGCACTTGTGAGGGAAAGCTTGGCCAGAACTTTTCCTTTTTGTTTATTACCAGTGCTTCTGCTCTTGCTGAAAGCACTCACTGATGGCATCAGATGATTGTATTCCCAAAGTTTTTATGGTTGTGCCGTCTCTTAGAAAACCAGGACTTCACATACTATAGACAGCTGAGGCAGCTAACACGCCATTCTTGCTTTTCTTATTATTTCCCAGCTATGCCTCCCCTAACATCACACAGCATTTTAGGCTGAATTTTTTTTCCCAGTCCTAACTCTTTGCATAATAAGATCTATCTTCCTATTTTTCTAAATGATCCACAGGGCTGTGTCATCTGAGTACCTTGCAGATTTTTGCCTAGTTAAGGATTATCACCCACATCAATCTTTAAGTGCAAAGCAGAGGGAGCCAGGTTCAGCACGCACTAAAAGGGGCACAGAGACAGTAAATGCAGAGATCGTTCCCTTTCTATAAGGCAACACAGTGCCATGTTGGTGGGAGAAGATAGATTGATCTCTAAGTCCACTCTGGTTTTGGTCTTTCTTGTGACACGATTAACAAAAGCACCTGCCCAGCAGAGGTTTTGCAATGCGAATGCCTTTTGCTAGCTGCTGGGATATCATCATTGACTCTGTTTAAATCAGAATCGTGCTGTTAGGTGGCAGCATCCTGTAGATGCCTTCAAGTTACCTTGAGGAGCAGGTGTTAATGATAAATTTTATCATGCTGAAAATGTGAGTCAAGCTTGGACTTTTCTTGGGGCTTTAGATCATCTCATCCCCAATATGACATATTTAAATTACAACTTACTGGTGAAATTGCTGTGATAGTAGCTTCAAAAAACAAGAGTAGTTCTGCAACCATTTTCCCAGCTCCAGTTTAATAATATGTTATTAACTGATAAGCTACAAGTCTAGCAACTTATTAAAAAATATTTGTAAACCTATATCAGCACTTTGGTATCTTGAGTCCCTGAAAATCAGCTTCATGGTGAACTAGGTTTTCAGAGATACATAACCAAATCTCTGCTCATTTCTTTTGAAAGACAAGCACACTTTGTTTGGGAAATATAATTTTATAGAGAGACATACATTTATATTTTCCTTTTGTTTCCTTTGTTATTTATATATTTTTTATTGCCATAACTGCCTTTGTGGTTAAACTGTAAATTACTTGGAGTACTAAAGAAAACAGGAATCCAGAAGGACTGAAAACTGCAGTGCCCAAGAGCTTTACTGATCTGAAACCTCTGAAACCACAGTTCTTTCCTACAAAGATTTTTTTTTTTTGCGCTGGTGATTTGTGTATTACTTGGAGGCCTTCCTTTGCTCCCATGGAAGCAACTGAAAATATATTGTACATTTAGAAAATTTTACGGTAGCTATTTTATAAAGTTTGTTCCTTGCTTAAACTAAGTGTATAGAAATTATTCTGATGATTTGATTTCCTTCTTGCTGTGATCTCAACCAGCGATAGGGTGAATCGCTATGAGCAGTCTCCTGTGTGGCATCTGCCCCCCGTTTCCACATGTGCACTGCATCACTCTGCCTGCTTTATAGTGAGCCAGGGAGAGCATTTGCTATTCTATTTGTTACTGCTTGCCACTGTTTTGTACACTTAGTGTTCTTATTTAGCACTGTATACAGTTAGTATTCTTATGCATTCATTTGAGCCGCTGCTAGGTATGTTTCTCCTTTTGATTAAAAATGTTATAAAGCTAAATGTCTCCTAATCTTTAAGACTCATCTGCTTGCTCCTTTTTTAATACACGATTAAAAATTTCCTAAAATCAGCAGGAAGTATTTTTCCTTTCCAGCTCAAGGCTTACACATCTATTATGACTTCCAGCTGACTCTATCAATTCCATCAAAAAAGAGAATTAAAAAAAAAATGCTGGTCACTTTGGTAGCCTCTTCCTTTGTCCTCCTGAAATGCTGTGTGGCCGCCCACATTTGCCGAGGATGTGACAAGGTGGTCAGTGTCCCAGGTCGCTGTTGCACACCCATGGCAGGAGCAGCCTGCCAGCCTCCTTGGGGGTCTCCTTCTGGATGGGTGGTAGCAGCCCCATGCTGTGGTTAACCAAGGAGCTCGAGGTCTTGCACAGGGAGTGCAAGCTTCGGCTCTGGGCTCTTTTTCACTTGTTGATGTTCGGGTCCTTACTGTCTTCGTGCTTTCCAATACAGAGTCTGGAAGAGCAGCCTCCATTTCAGCATATAGGAGGGATGAAGGCTCATGGGATCAAAAGAAGTAGACAGAAGGATAAGGACCATGTATATAGGCCCAGAAGGAAATACAAAAATCAAACATTTAATTCCGGACTGCGGCCTCTACTTTGGGGGCTAGAGCCTTTCAACCAGCATGCTGGAAGTTTAATTTGAAGAGATCTATGCCATTTTTAGTGTCATAGCCTTGTAGGAGTCACAGCAGTGGAGATATTAGCCTGAACAGCAGCTCCATATAGTCACAGCTCCAGGAGGCAAGGGTGTCCTTTTCTAAACATTCAAAGAATATCTCACAATTACAAAATGGAAAACACCATCATGTTCTCAAATATTGTTTGTAATAAAGCTTTTATTTATTTATTTTATTTGTTCTTTGACCCTCTGGTTCACCCCTTTCTCAATATTCACTGAACTTTGTTGTTGTATAGGTACCACCTTCATCCAAAAGGAGTTGCCAATGAGAGTGTGTATTATGGACTCTGCAACTCCTATGGTCAGTGTTGCCATTCTAGCTGCTGCTGCTGTTGCTGGGATCAGGAAAGGCTCCATCAGGAGCAGTTACAGGGGCAGGAGTGGAAGGGACTGGAGCAGTAGCTTTATCTTCCAAAAAGGATTAGGCTGATCTTCATGCCCCAGAGAACCAAGCAGCTTCTAACGCCAATTTTGTCATATTTTGCTTGAAAGGTATGAAAAATGATGGGCCATCTGTAGTCTGCATTTCCTGTGGTTTGTTTAAATAAGAAAATTATGTAAGAATTTTCAGAGGAAGATGAACATCATTATCCTTAATTACAGGTGGTAGCTTGGGCACCACTGAATTAACTTGATCAGAATGGGATACGTGGCCACTGTGGAGGTACAAGGTTCAAACCTTGCAGTGTTCTGCCAGTGCCTCAACCTCCGTAAGAGCGAAAGGTCAATAGTTAATACAGATCAACCCTCACTCCCTGCCTGTGTCTTCCAGCCTAGTTAGAAAGGAATGAGAAGAACAAACACAAAGGGGAAGTGCAACAGCAGAGTGGCTCCTGTGACAGACTTATGTGCCTATAATGTCATTATCCAGGATACTCGTGCCCTGCAGGAGTAATGTTTCCTAGCCTGCTTCTTGGCTGTTATTTTCCTTCTGAGTTAGATTGAGAACTCCTTGGTTCTAGGGCCATGGCTTACTGTCCTTTGCTCACCACTGTACAAATAATAGATAATATTATGGCAGTGCTAAGAGCAAAAGCCAAGCCTATAACAGTATAAATCTCTACTATCATGCGGTAATAGGCAAAAAGACAAAAAAAAATCTTAGGGCTTGGAATTATTCATATGTCAAATAAGACAGCACAGAAGAAACATGTCAGAATAAGGCAAAGTGGGATCCCAGTGGGATTCAGTTAGGCAAAAACTATGTTATTTAATCAGTGGTAGAAGTAATCCTCATTAATCAGGTGAAGCAGGTCGCATTAGCCTACCACAATAAAATGCTATACTCCTCAACACATAAAATATTGCCATGGAAGGCGGACTATGATTTCAACAGCACTTTGCAGACTAGCATCTTAATCAATTCAACCCATGGCAATCATGAAATGGTAGCCCTTATTCCTGCAATCAGAGCATTATATATTAATTATGCGATTGCTAATAGTGTTGGCACTTATCATAAGCTAATAGTGAGTCACAATTGTTCACAAATGTTCTTGGGAATGACTTAGTGGCATGATGAAATGGAAGCGAACCCAGCTCTCTCTATTTAGTTCATCAGTAAAAAGAAAACATTTGAGTATGTCAAGTGGCAGAAAACCTGCAGATGACCTTTCAGAGACCCTGACAGACTTTCCCAAGAACAAATCTTCCCTTGCAAAACATGAAGGAAGTGCAATATCCCAAATCAAAAAAAAAAAAAAAAAAAACCAAAAACAAAAACAAAAATGAACTTTGGAAACAGGCATGTCTTGTCTTTTCTCTGATTAGAAGAAACTCCACCTATATCTTACATCTTGGTATTTTCCCAGCCTCCCAACACCCCCTCCAAGCCTTGCTTTTTAGAAATGGGTAACTCAATGGAATGTCAGGAATTCAGCTAAAAATGCCCTTTTTAAAACCTAAGGTTAATTAGCATGTAAATTGTTACTCCAAGCAAGTTTATACTAACACATGGCAAATTACTGAGCAGTTGCACCAAAACAGTGATACAGTATTAATTGCTGTTTGGTGCTTATTGCAGGACTGGCCCTGGGAGAGGCAGATCCATACTGGCTGACTCCAACGAAGTTCGGCAGGGACTAGGTATGATGGCTGTTTGCTTGCTTTTTATACACTTGTACAAACCGTACAGACCTCGTGACTGACCTTACTCTTGGTAGTTGGCTGCCTTTTTCAAGATCAGCTGGACCAGCTCCTACAGCGTGGAACATCTGAACCAGTTGGGGCTGTTCCTTGTGGATAGCTGTGATCCATCTCTGGGCCATGAAACACTCATATATAAACACTCATATATAAACACTAATTTATATATACACATTATAATTCCTCCACACAGATAGCAAGCACTGCCTTTTTCTGGTAAAGTGTACTCTTTCAATGAAAAACGCAAAACCATCCTGTAGCAATAATTAAAGCTCCAATTTGGTGTTTACGCACACTACATCCTTTCTGCCTCTCTGACCTTCCAAAATCCAATATAGAAGAGAGAAAGGCTAGAACTCATGCAGTTACTTTTAAGAAAAGAACAATGTATATAACTAGTCCTTTCAGTAGATGAGGAACTTTAATCTACTGAGGAACTTTATAGAGTAGGACAGCTCTGTAAGAGCTTCCCTTGCAGCAGCAGGTATCTTCATATGGGAGATGTAACACATTTTTTTTAGACATTTTGTTTCTTGTTTAAAAATAAAATTCTCTTCTACATAATCACATATATCCTACTTTTGCCATCTACTTATCTTTAGAATGCTGCAATTCTAGTATCACCAGCCCAAGCAACAAGGTGTAATCTCATCAGTTCAATCATATTTTCAATAAGCAGATCAGTATTCCATTGCCTGAAATTAACACAAAAAATTAAAATCCCATCTATAAAAGATGAGGAAGCGCTGTGATATCATATAGCAGTAACAGCAGCACACAGTGGAGAGCAGACTCCACATTTCTTCTTTGGACATGTGTCCTTCATGCGCTATAATACAAACACATCTTAGATTTGTTCACTTCTTAAAGCTTTTTGTGCAAATAGATCATCAAAATTAAAGCAGAAATATCACCTCTTGTAGAATATATGAAATGTCACCAAATATGTTTCAGGCGCTGCAAAATATAGTCAGGAAAAAAAATATTTCTCAAACAAATATACGTATTTATTAAAGCAAGTTACCATGTTTTAAATGTGCAATTATTTTACAATTTGTTTCTTTCTGTTTCATTAGCATGCCCTCATGTTAACTCAAAGCAACTGTTAAAAGTGCATCTGTACAGAGGAGCAATTTCGACGTGTTTTCCAAGACTACAATGATATGAAAAAAATTATTTACAGAAACATCTGAAATCCAAATGCTGATAAACAATTTTATCAAATTAATTACAGAATCTGCAGAACACATACAGAGAAAATTTACACTGACATTCCACAAATGTAAGCCTTGGCTTTGTAACATACTTGGAAGAAACTGAAATTTTAATTTAATTTTCACTACTTTTTTTTATATATTGGACATTATCCTACCTAGCTTTGTAATTAACATTATTCTGTATTTGCTTTCTGTCTTCCTTGTTTGAATAAAAACTGCAATAGAAAAATAAATCAATTTAGCCTCGAAATTTTAGTTAGCTTTTTTTTTAATACATATTATATGTACAAAGCAAGTAGCAACATAAAAGTCAACTAGGCAAAGAAGAGTGTACTTGAAACATTTGCAATTTAAGTAATTGTGAAATGCTTCCTTGCTAAATATACACAGTATATATAATGTGCAGAAATACACATACTCCTAACACCACTGCATGCATTTTTTGGAACTTAAAGTTCACATACCCTCACCCAGAACTGGGGAGAACTGTAGTCATATTTGTGTATTAAAGGCGGTCAGAAAGATAGTCTGTTAAATATCAGCCATTCCAGCATGCTCTCCTTTGGGTTCTAGTGTTTTGACAACAACAACAAAAATACAGAATAGATTGTTGAAGAGTGGAAAACAACACACTAAGAAGAAATGTAGGGAGAAGAGCTATAATTTTCCTTAGTGACAAGAGCTAAGCTTTTTTGAGGGGCTAATTCTTCCCTTTTCTTTACCCAAGATAGTCAAGGAAGCTGGACCAGAAGCTTCAGACTGGGGATGGGCTGGATATGGACTTCTCTGGCACCTAACTCTGTTAATTTCTACTGTGTTTGAGAAGCATGGGGCCAGCTCCATCCTCCGCGAAAAACTCAGTCACAGACTGCCCCCTCCCCTCTTTTTTCCCCTCGAGCAATTAGAAGAGCCATCTTGTCTGTCTGGTTTTGAAGAAGGAAAGCAGGGGGTTGGACTAGATGATCTCTCGAGGTCCATTCCAACCTCAGCCATTCTGTGATTCTGTGAAAGGTGCCGCTGGGGCTCCCCCTTACCACCACAGGCCTGCGCGTCACGCATCCGTGCACGCTTCCCGCCGTCCTGGCGAGCACGCCAGAACCGCGTCCGGAGCCCGGCTCGTGCCAGGAGCACCACGAGAGCTTTTCAGCACGCGGAGAGCTCACGGAAGCAGAGCCCGCCGGCAGAGCTGGGGACAGCGCGTACACTCATCTGCACCAGGTCTCGCCTGCCTTTCACGAGGCTCAATACAACCCTTTCAAAGGAGATCCTCGGGACTTTGCAAACATACAAAATTCTTTCGAGGGGCTTCAGAATGCAGTCTTGAGGAAAAAAAATCCAGTCTCCATGGAAATACAGGATTATTTCAGAGTGTAAGATCAGTGTTTGACTCAGGGTGCATTGCAGCGAAAACAAGCACACACTGAGCGCTCTGTGGCTACTAGCTGGGGGGGGGGCGACGGCTTTTTACTGCAGCTGCCACCTCTTTTGAAACCCACACTGTCATGATCTGCCAAAAATAAATAAATAATATCATCAATTCTTACAAGTCCCTAGAAAAGTGGTAAGATTGATCCCCAGATTTGTCTTGGGATTGATTCCAAATTTCTCTTACCGACTGCAGCTGTTACCAAACAGCATCATTCTCTTGAATTTATAGGACTCTTATTTAAGACCAAATCGGGCTTAGTTCTAGCTTAGTGGAGAAAAAAAAAAAAGTAAAAATACAATTCCTACCAATAAAGTAATTGCTTCTGACCATCATGATGAGTTTTCATTCTGTATTTGTAACAGTGCTGGGCTAGCCAGTGCTTACCATGCTACTTTGTCAATATATTTTTAAAATGAATTAAAACATTCAAAGTACGTACAACAATACAAAAAAGGTGCTGTAAAATTTCCGTCAACATGAGAGAAGAAGGAATGTCACTGTAGGAAGTCAATCCTATAATATATATGGACATTAACAGCAGTGATGGATTTGTCTTCATAAGAGCTGTTAAATTCTGCCATTTAATAAGAATTGTTTACAATTAAAAGGTATTTGGAAAGATAAAACAATATGATCAATTAAATTCCCAACAACTCAGTCTACCTAATCATGTACCTTGTATGCTCAGACTGGAAATTCTCTCAGCTCTTTTTTTCTTCGGTATCAGTTTGTGATCTTTGTATCACCTTTTTTTCCCTGTGACTTCCATGGTCAGTCATGAGAAATTTTAGGCATTAACACTAGAGAGTGGACTTACCTCAATATATGCTGATTCCACTCTTTTTCCTGCTTTGAACAACAAGCAAACAATGTGTTCATTATTTTATAATCACAAGTTACGTAATTACATAAACCAAAATGAATAATTACTCTATTTAGAAAAATATTAGTTTTATTGTTGTCACTCCTTCCTGATCAGTTGCCCAAGTCCCATATGCCTTTCATAAAATAGTTTACACACTGCATAATATCTTATTTAGCAGTACAGAACATTTTGTTTTATGGCTGTCTTAGTAATTCATTTTTACCAAGGGATTCTGCCTCTGACTAACTTAAAGCTCTTCGCCATCATCTTCCCAAGTGCTGCTACTGGGCTCCAAGACCTGTGTGCTCCGGTGCTCGCCTCAGGTTGGGATGGGGATGAAGCTGGTAGACTTGGAGTTCGGCAGTTCTCCCCAGGTGTTCAAGCTATGGGTTGGGCTTCTGTTGTTGGTAAAAGAAGTCTGTCGTCTACTGTTGCTGTTAGAATCATCTTTATTCAACGTTTGCTTTATTTTTTGACAGCAGGGGAAGCTCTGTATGCAGTCCTGCAGGAGATGCCCACTAAAGAACATGTAGATCCAGGGGTTACAGCAGCTGTTCAGACTGGCCAGTAGAGCAGTGACTGTAGTTGCAGTATTTTCGGAATCTGTAGGTAGGGGAAGAAAAAGAGTTTAACTCTGAAACGAACATTCTCAATATTCAGTCAATTGCTTCATTAACCACTTTTTTTTCAGTTACTGAATAATTTTATTTTTAAGCTATTGATTTGAGTAACGACACTCAAAAAATAAGTAGTATGGACATAGTCAGAAAAGTTCTGACGTCCAGAAAAGTCCTGAAGCTGCCATTGAAACTAATACGAATTTGTCTGAATAGACTTTAAAAATCTGAGGCAGAGGAAGTTACAGGGCATTTCAGTACAGCAAAAAAGCACCAAATAATTTTTCCACTTGTGTTTATTGATGTATCAAACAGTTTTTATTCAGACTTCTGCTTTAAAAATATTTATATTGGAAGACAATAGCAATAAGCCCACCAGTTTCAGTAAGAATAGCATTTTTGCTGTAGCATTTTTGTGTTGAGAGAATGCTGAAGACTGCTCAAATTGCTATCTTTTGAATCAAATCTGATTGCAGAGGTTGAACAAATTCTCCTTCAAGCAGAAATGGAAATTAGTATTCTGTCATTGAACAGTTGTGGTCTTGTACATTCACTAATTAGTTAAACTATTCAATGCCTTAAGTATTCATTTAGTCTGATAAATTATAAATGATCTATCAAAAACACTGATAATCTACAGAGATGATTGCTGTGTTCTGCAGTCCCATAAGATTTAAACAATCTTCAAATTCAATTCAAACTTACAAAATGCTCATCTTTCCCAAGACGTTTTGACTTTTTTTAACACTTCTGAAGCAGAATACTTTATTTATCTAGAGTAAGCCTTTATTTCTCTGCCAATGTCTGCATTTTGGGCTTAATTTTAGCCCCTTTAGTCCCTTCAGTATTACTCCCTTTAGTATTATGGGCAATTGATGCTCTCACTCCCGTGAATGATAACTCAGGGATATTAAAAAAAGAAATAGCAGGAAATTGTGACTTCCGTTTGTTTTGCATCTTTTTCATTATAAGGAAACAAGGTGTATGTCAGGATATCACCTGTCATTCCACATGCAGTAACTTTTAAACTCAGCAATTATTTTCAGCCAAATTTGACAGAGGGAGAGCTAGCTCGAAGATATTCCATTGCCGGGATTTGGTGGGAAGTGTCGGCTGATGAAAGGCGAGATACCAGCGGCGAGTGCCCTGCTGACTGGAAGGGATCAGGCTGTGCTCAGCCACGTTATCGGACAGCAGAGAACTCCCATGCAAGACACCTACAGGGCAGCAGACGTAGTAAATGCCACTGCTCACACATAGAGTTACTTGTGACATACGTGCAGCTGTTGGGGCTGCCAACGTCTGTCCAAGGATGTTCCTTTGGGTGCAGGAACCCAAACCCTGAATACTCCACGGCGCCCAGTGGAGTGACATGAAGGATTTTGCCCCCTCTCTCTGCCTGCCCCAGCCCAACGCGACCCGGCACCTACCGACCCAGGGGAAGTGCTGGTCCCAGACCGACCACATCTGGATGGTGAAGAAGGGCGCCCAGCACACGACGTACGCCGAGACGATGACAAAGGTCATCTTGACGGTGCGGATCTTGGCGCGGGAGATGATCTTGATGCTGCTGACGCAGGGGGCAAGCAGCAGCCCCTGGCGCGGGCCGCTGCCCGTCGCCTGCCGCCCGCTCGCGGGCGCC
>JAWLRI010000128.1:44849-93816 GCA_034781795.1 Crypturellus tataupa | reverse complement strand
AGCGCCGGGAGCGCTGGGAGCGTGCGAGGAGCATCAGGAGCGTGCAGGAAGCGCCCGGCGCGGGGAGGGCTCCTGGCAGCGCGGGGCGGGGGGAGCTGGCAGGCAGCCACCCGCGCCTGCTGCGTTCAGCCGCGTCGGGCTCGTCCTGGGAGGCATCCGGACACGAGCAGTAAAACCCCCGTTTCTGCCAGCGCCGGCTGAAGCCTTCGCTAGGGCTGCTGTAGCGGGGCGGGGGTCGGTTAAGTCTCTGCTTTAATGGGGCTTGAGCCCAGTTCGCCTTTTGTCACACACAAGTTGGTGCCGGTTGTGGCCCCACGGCAGTGAGCGTGGGGCTGGACCCACGTTTCACTGAAACGCGGATTCGATTGTTCGATTAGAAACTATTTCTTACACACTTCTAAAGCACGAAAGACGAAAAGCGAAAACAAAAATAGTTTGTTTTTAGGAGTATTTCATGTTGCTCCTATTTGTTTTAAATAAAAGTGCCTGAATTTGCCTGCTTGTGATTGCAATAAAATTTAATTACAATGAAGATGGCAGTTTGTTTTTCACTGCCCTTATGGAGGGAAGGAGAAAAGGCAAAGAATTAATGTCTTTCACTAGCAAGATGTTTCCTAAATTTTGGCTTCCCGAGGATTCTTCCAGCTGCAAATGCAAAAGGATGATGCATTTTTGAACATGCTGGAACTTTGCTATACTTTATTCTCGGTCTTTTGCCTTTTGGGGAGGCTTTTGAAGCCAGCAATTCCTTCCCCTGGGGTCAGGGATGGTGCTCTAGGAGAACAGCTGCTCCACTGCTGCAAATAGTTGTTATGGGTTTTGTCCATAATAAATCTGCAAAAATAGTAAGACCTGGAATACTGACAAAAATGTGGCTATCTTAAGTTTCTAGTAAACTTACTTAAAAGATGTCTATGTTCCAAAGCCTATTTTTTGGAATGTATTAGTGCCTTATTCCCAGCGTGGTGCATATTCCATCTTACATTGTAAACATTACTGAAAGTGTCAGTAAAAATTCTGTCTGAAACCTTGTGGAAAATGCTTTTACAGGTTTCAAGCTGAAGGCTGAGTCAAACTTACATTCTCAGTGCACGCACACAGCATCCCAGCTTCTCAGAGCAGATCCATAGCATTACCTCAGCTGTACTTTGTATTAGACCTAGGAAACATCACCAGACATGAAACATTAATGTCTGCGCTAGGAGGTGTGAGGGAAACCGAAACCATGTATTGCAAATCTCATCACAAAACTGCTAAGGATCCTTCAACTCAAAATGCAATATCCTGCCGTTAGGTGAGTTCTAGGACAGTTCTTCCTTGCCTGTGTCTCCAGCTGGGCTTTACAGGAGCTGAACGCTGCATACAGGAGTGCTCTTACTTGGGAAACTGCTCTAAACCCTCTGCCATGCAAACCGTGTAGGTATCATAAATCTCTATGCATTACTAGGCATGCCAGTCCATCAGTAGAAGAGGTGAAGACCTCAGGTATGAAAGAGATATGATTGCAACAGCCTGCAGCAAGATCAGGGTCATCTGCTCTATTTTAGAGTATTTACTGTGTCAATCCGGCGTCTCCTCAGATACAGCTTTCTCGACTGACACTCAGTGACTCCGGATGGTGTTTGGAAGCACGTCGGAGCAGAGGGCTGGGAAGCGGCCTCAGCTTCCTTGCAGAGGGCAGCAGCGAGTGATTATGCACAACCTTAAGCCTGAAACTCATACTGATTTGTGCTGAATTGTCCTCTACCAGACACTAGTAAGTTAGGCTAATCTTTGTCCCTTTTTGTGGGACCCAAAGCTAGCCAACAACAGTATTTTTAGAGATATGCAAAGTCGTTTAGTAATCTTAAAAATATACCTAATCAACCATTGCATCTTTTCCTTTTTCAGTATGGGAGGTAATCCACTGAAAGGTGGATTTATTTGTATCTAGTACCACAAAAAAATACGTCCCCTTCCTTAAGGTGTTTAATAAATTTAGAGCTCTTGAGATTTCTTTCCCAATTAGCTTAGTTAGGATCTAGACTGGTTTTATTTAGTTAATTCTGTCAGCACGAACGTGTAGATAGGGGGAAACCTTGAATAAAATGCTGATGGCCAAATCAGTTAAGAAATCAGTACAGCTTTCTGTTTTCCAGGGAGGTGTGCTCTATCAAGCTGAAGAAAAGTAATGCTCGCCTATCTGGTCAGAGATGGAGATGATTCCTGCAATATCAAGGGCAATGTGGGAAAAAGGAGTTAAAGAAAACTTGTAGAATGCCCTTCCAAACAGGAAAAATGTCACTGGGAAGACTGCTCAGAAAATGAGCATCTTAGCCCAGCAATTCACCTGGGGCTCAGCTTGAAATTGAAGTCTGAGAAAGGAAAATAGAGGCTGCTCTTTCAAGAGGTCTCTGTTTATCCTCTGTAGGCATGCAGCTTTCTATAAAAATGTCTAAAGATGTCATACAGGTTTCTATAAAATACGCCAAGGTTGCCAGATACCATTTTGTGTGTTGAATTATTTGATGGCTGAATGGCTGATGTAAAGTGCACTAAAATCTAAATGGCACTTGAGTTGCTTTGTTGCCAAATGCAATTATTTCTGTTTATACAGTGTTGTGGGGGTGTTATTTTTTTCCCCCTTTAGACAGTCCTAATCTCTTCTTCTAGGCCTAACAAATTGCTTTAAGGTAGCTAAAATTTCAGAATCTTTAATCCTTGGAAATAGGTGATGTTTTGTATTATTAAGCTAGCTTATCATCAAGAAGCGAGTATTTTTTGCATTTTTATTTTCAGGAAAGCTAACAGTGTTCTAGTTACACACATGAAAACATAACTGTCTGACAGGTTTTGTAAATTGTTGCTCAATGCATTAGAATTGTAAAAAAGCAATATAAACAAAAAAAAGAAGGTCAAGCTTCTCTACCAAATAAACTCCCTGTGCAGGATCAGGGTTAAAGCGGAAGAACGGCAAAGAAAAACAAATCTGTTTGTTTGTACTGACTTGAAAATCTTGTTAAATAGCATGTAAAACATCTCCATAGACACAAACAGTTGTTTGCTGTAGCGTGTCTATATTCAAAGTATCTGTACAGTAACCTTATATCCTTTACAAGTTGAGGAATAGCAGGGTGGCAAGCAGACATCCTGCCCATGCCTTTCCGAAGCAGGGAAATCTCTCATGAAGGCGCATAGGACGTGTATGATAAGCTACAGAGCTCTCCTAGTTTTCTGCCGAGAAACCGAAATATGAAAAGGAATTTGCGGCTACTCAGCAGGAGCTCTTGGCGCTTAGGACTTAAAGCAGTCTTAGGGGAAAAAACAAAGGTATGTTTACAACCTTTACTGACCTACCTCTCTGGTTACCAGAACACCAAGTAGAGACTCATCCCCCAGACACCTGCAGAACTGAACAGCAGTCAGAATTCAGAGTACTGAGAAATTTCTTGGCAAACAATTAGAATACAACGCTGATAATAAGCAAGACTGCTGACAGGCTCCTACCCTGGAAAACACAGAATTAAGAAACCCATCTCAGACAGACCTTCAAACAATCAATACCGAACAGTTAACCCTCACGATGCAGTTTGCAAAGTGCAGTTCCTTGGCTGAAAATGTCTAAACATGGTTAGAAACACAAAATCTTAGGATTATGTGCAAAGTTCCCATTCACTTATGGACTGAAACCACATACAGATTCAAATTTTAATATTTTGACATATTCCAAATTGTCCCTGACTGCCTCTCTCATACTGTTTTTCTCTCTTTCCATACTGGAGAGCAGCCTCTACAGTTACGCTATCACTAGAAGCTGCAGTGAATTGCCCTTCCTTTGCCTCTATTACCGTCTTGCTGACCTGGCTGATGGTAATCAGTATCTTAGGAAGTCAGAGAGTTCAACATTTCCTTGCAGAAAATGTTAATGTAGAAGCTTCCCAACTTGTCTGGATTTCTATAGCAGCAAAGGAATTGCTTGTTTTGATGCCCCGTGGGCCACTGCATGCTCACAACCAGGTGGAAGGAATGTGCCAAGAAACCACAGTGACAGGTCTTGCCTTTCCCCTTTTTGTCACAGTGTTCAGGCCATCAGCAGGCCCAAGGCACTAGAGATTCTACCTGGGGCAAGCAATCATTTAATCTGAAGGATTAAAATCATAGGGGCATAAATCCACTGAGTCATTTTACGCTGTCGCTGAAAGAAAAGGAAAAATGAAAACTGTACTTGATTTCCCAGTGCTACATAAAAATCTGCGCTGCAAAATGATATAATCTCAATCTTTCCAAACCTGAAAGTGAATATGCGTTTTGTACTTTTACAGATACTGCTTTAGTGTTTTTGCTTGAAGCACAAAATCTCTTACAGCTTTATCTCTCAGCTCTCTTATTTCAGAGGAGTTAAAGACGCTCACTGATGTTCTTTAGCATGCCTTCAGTCAGTTTTTAAATTACTCCTGTCAACAGTGTGCTGTATGTAACAACATACACTTCAGCACGTCTGATAACTGGTCCTGTCTGTAACCTAGTGTTTATACCACTGTTTTAACACTAATCTTATTCTCCCTTATGCCTTTTACAAACTTGAATTCATCTAGGGGCTATGACTAATGCTTTTTGTGTTCTCTCTTCATTAGCATACACTAAGACAAACTAAAGGAAAATATTTTACAGGAGTTTAGTGAGAGAGTAAGCAGTAAAGATGCAGTGAAATGAATGCTCAGGGTTATTAATACAATTTCCTCTTGGAAAGCAATTGACACAGTGAGATGTTATAAAAAATAAGTGCTAGTGAAAATTCTCTTTCCTTAGAAGGAATATGGACAACCTATACACAGCAGAATTTTTCAGAAGGATTTGACTGCAGTTAACAATGACATTATCAGCTGATTCTAGGAAATGGTCCAAAATATTTATGTAAAAGCTAATCATTGTACAAAATAGCTGTATTTATCACAGAACTGTGCCAAGAATTGAAGGTTTACTGCATTTGAGAATATGCTGGCAGAGTGTTACTGCTTCATAATTCTAATTGAAAAACAGAACCACTTAGCATTTATGGAGTAAATGGATAATGCTTCTAATTATGACAAAACATATTTTAGTAGCTATCTTTACGAAACACATTCCGTGGAGAATCATTTTAAAATTAATTATTCTTGAAACTGATTTCCTCAGTGTTTTTGTGGGGATTATTTTGAAGAGTTTGCCCTGCAGGATATTATTGATCACTGTGCAATTCTAATGTGCTAACGTAAAGAAAACACCACACAAATTATCTGTACTGAAAATATTGTGGCAGCTACATTATCACAGGCTTGGTAGTTCAGGGTGCTAATACCAGAGTCATTTTGTCTCAGCATTACTGAGAATCCAGTCTTTTTAACAAAGCTGAAGAGATCCCAGTGCCATTAAGTCTTATGAATGCCTGTGGGAAATTCATTATTCCAGTTTCTACAGGGCTGCTTACGGTCCTCTACAGCCTAAAGCACAATCCTCTCTGGAACACAGATAGTTAAGAATGTTTTGATCAAAATGTTTTTTTCCTTAGAATACCTTTTCTTGTGAAAACTGCGTTTTTTATGACAATCCATATAGTGGTTTTGGGAGGAACCTTCATTCCAACTTGTGTTGCAGGTCAAAATTTCAAAGCAGAAGGGAAGCAGATGAAAAGAGACACTGATGTTCCCCATGTGTAATTCTTGATTTTGTCCAGATTGTTGGCTGGAATTTTTGAAGCTACTTTATTGGCACGGTGCTCTGCACCTCTGACAGAGGGAAGCTCTAGGGAAAACCAAGGCGCACAGTGCAACGGCGACAGAAGAGCTTTCACTTGATGTTACACAGGTTTTGCTCATGATGATCGTTGTGCCCCACATGATGTAATAACAACCCCAAGGAGGAGGTCTCTAAAAAAAAGGAGTACAAACCATGACTGCCACAGCACTACACAAAATTTTCATAATTGCATGAAGTGGCAAATACTGTTTCAAACCCTACTCTCCCTCCCATCCAAAACCAAAAACAAACAATCAAAAAGTCCCGTATGTTCTACAACATCTGTTTTGCAGACTGTGTCACGTCTAAGCCATTTTAGTCCCTGTAGCTCTGTGATAAATTCCTTGAAAGGATGAAATCTGGCAAGGCAGAGTTTATACAGGGTGTATTTCAGATGCCTTAACTCGCAGGATTAGTACGACAGAAGATTTCCACTCTAACATGAGTTGCAACAAAAAAAAATGCAACAACAACAACAGAAGTGGCAAAGCAAGTGGCATAGGCTCTCCTCTGTGCCATCTGGGAAAAAATAGTGGCACTGGGAAAGGGAGATGAAGATCAGTTGTTGAATGTCAACTAAAATAGAAAGAAAATGAAAATATGGCAGGAAAATAACTCTTTTTTGAGTAGAGTCCATAGAAAAAGGCTTGGGAATGTAAGCAGGGGTGTAAACAAGGTGTTGACAAAGGTGGCCATGTCTTGGGCCCTGGCACAGTGAAGAATCACTGGTAACTCAACCTTTCTAAGGGTAACAGTGGGGATTTGGAAGCTGAAGAAGGCTGAAAGGAGCAGAAGGGACATGGGGAATGATGAATGTTTCTTGGATAGTGCGTTGAATATCTTGGCTGCTGATTTCCTTGCTTTTTAAATGCATGTGGGCGGAGAATGGTACTTCGCCACCCTGTCAAATGTGGCAATATTATGTGTATGTATGTAAACCATTTTAAGTGCAATTGTATCATGACAAGAACTTAGATCAAGAGTACTTCCTTTGATTAACTATTGCAGCCTAAGTGTCCTTTGAGATATTCCTGTGTTATACTTTGGACTGATACAGTTTATCATTTTCACTCCAAACAAGTAATTTACCTGATAGTTTTAAACAGTCTATCTTTCCCCTTCCCTCATCTTCCAACCCAGCAATTCCATGTCATATAACATGTGTCATTTTCCTTTTATGACAATGGCAAATTTGCATGCATACAGGAGATAGACGGATCATAAAGCAATGAATTTTAGGAGACAGGATGTGCTGATGTAACAAATAATATGGAAAGAGAGGATAAACACTCTCATCGGATATAACCAAAGTGCATAATTTTACGCCTGGTGAATAAACATTTTTTAATGGCTGCTTGATAAGTTGTCATTACACTGTTTATGCTTAATTTGCCAGGAGTGGGATGAGTAAGCCATATAAAATGGCTTGTTTGGACTACAAAAATTAGGTTTTATAATTTTCCTTTTTTTTTCCAGTTTTAAAGGTAGGAACACAGGTGAGTGCAGTACAACAGCTAGATACAGGTAGAGACTGAGCAAAGGAATACAGAAATGTTGAAGCTAGAACAGACAAAATTCTTGAAGTTTTCTTAAAGTTTATAGGAGGATTTTTTGTATAAAGATTTTAAAAGGATTGGAATAAACTTCTACTTGCATTTGCCAAAGAAAAAGGGGACTTAGATTCTTATGGAAGACTTTTTCTATTCTGTATTTGTTCTCAGTGTCCTCTTATGAATGTCTACCTATCTCATTTACTTTAGAATAAATGGTATTTTTTCTATGAATCCTGCCTCACTGATATGAAAATTACTGTGTAACACACCTGTGAGGTCCTGGGAGTTAGGTATGAATAAAAAACGAGTTCAATACCTGTACCAGTATAATAGCAATGTCATCAAGAACAAACCTTCGAACATCGCACTAATTGCAAGGCATTGCAATGCAGTAAGATGGCATTTGAGTATAAGACCTAAATTCATCTTTATGCTCCAGTTCTTAGTGAGGTAAGAGTTTGAATAAGCTGGATGAGCCATATGAAAGAAGGCTTTGTTAACCTTAATGGACTTCGTCTTTAAGACTGTTTTCTTTCAGTCCTTCCTGTCCTCTGTCTACAGAATTGGATTTTATTTTAAACATTTCCACTTACGTATGAATCTTGATTTTCTCTACTTATTTCATCCTGTATATGGGCCATTGCTATCTTATCATCTCAAGTGAGTTCAAGGAAATATTTGTTCCTGTTTTGAACAAGTCAGCAATCTACACTCCTTTTCTGTCATTGTCACGGCCACCGTCACCACCATCACCATTATGAAGGGAGTTACAGAGAGATGATCTGATTTTTGGTCGGAGGCTGAGCCTGTTATTTTGGAAGGCCAGTGCATCCCTACAAGCGGAGAAGTAATTTTCCACTAAGCATTGCTCCTGTGCTTTAGCCTAATGGCAGCACACTTAGTAAATTGTTAAAATAGTTGTTTTAACTATTTATTTGATATTTCTTTTTAAGAGTCACTTTGATTTGTAGCATTTTTAAAATTAATTAATTAATTTAAATGATTAGATTGAGTAGACTGCTTGGACTTGGATTTTAATCCTTGATAGAATACACATCCTGCTTGAGTGTGACTTAATACAACCCTCTGTAGTAGTGCCTTTGCTTTTGGTATTTTATAACATAAACATAACAAAATATCTAGAGTAATCAAATTTACATCCCCCCTGCTAGCAGATATTGGAGCCTTTGTGGAGAAGTCTGCTCTGGTCCTCTCCCAGGAGAAAATCTAAACTTATAGGATAGCTATAGATAGTATAAAATTAGTGAACTTCATATGCAGAAAGGAAAAGCTGTATAAGGTGGGTTATCAAGGAATCTGGAAATGTCAAAGTGCCTCCTTAAGGACTGAAAGAGAAAGACAATCATGAGAAAATTGGTTTTGGATTAGTATATCAAAAAACCCTAACACAACAGATAATTAAATCCTTTGATTTATATTCTACTGGCCTAATGATTAGTGGAGTGACTAGAAGAATTTTCCCAAGTTGGAATGGTTATATCTTTCAAGGCTTGAAAACCATCTAAATTGAGGCTTGGATGGCTCTCTCAAATTAGTAGAGCTAGATCTATCAAGCTGCAAAACTAAGGCCTGGTAAAGCAAGAGATACAGAGGAGTTTATCTGGAAATTATATAGAAGGTTTGACAAGCCAAGAAATAAACAATCTCAAATGCTGTCTGTGGTTGCTCAGGATTTAACTGGCATCTCAAATCTATGCGGATGTAAAAAAGTCACTGCCTCTGAGCTGTTGTCCAAAACATTGGTCACATACTCTGGATATAAGAAATCCTGGCAAAGACTATGTGAAATGACGAGAGATCTTCTTCCCTCCCCCAAGGACTGGCCACTATCAGCATCACAGTAGCACAACTTCTGCACAGTCTATCATCCTATCTACTCCTCCGCCTCAGATGCCGTTCTGTTGTGACATCAAAAAGAACATGAAACAATTATAACACATTGGCTACTGCACTGCTGAAACCCTGTAAAGAAGTTAACAGCAAGTCCTTGTGTGTGATTTGGGAAAACCTTTCTTTAGTAAGGAACCGACACAGTATACTATGATTTGATGTGAAGCTATGAGCCATTTACTAGGAAACATCAGGTCTTGATACTCTTCCAGCTCTTCACTTGCAACTTGCACTTATGTGATTTTATTTCAAATAATGCCAAGAAATTTTGGCATTGTATTATACAACAGAAGGATAAGTATTGGGAAGGTTGCATTTCCTTTTCCCATAAATTTCATTGATATTTACAGTCATTGATATATGCAGATTTGAAAACGCATCTTTTAAGGCACATTTGGCTGATACTTCCCATATCACACTCTTACATCAGGTTTAGAAAAAGGTATTAGTAGAAAACATTGGCTTCATAAAAATATGTGAGAGTTTTATTTACAAATAGATTGCATCCTGCAAACAGCAGGATGTAAATCAGTTACAGTGTGATCCTATACAAGGCATATATTGTTCTTCTCTTTTCTTTTTAAAATAATATCAGTTTTTAACTATGATGAAATGTAAAAAGTAATTAAAAGATTTTTCTAAAAAGTCTTGATTTTAAAACAAGCTAAAGGAACACATTCTTTACTATATTGAAATAGAAGAAAGTCAGAACCATGTTTTCAAAGGCTGTACAAACTTGGAATAACTAATCAGATTGAAAACTCTGAAATTTTATTAATGAAAGTTTATTCTGAAGTTGTCATACTTTTTGAAGTTAGAAGTGTTTGGATTTACACAAAATGGAATATTAAGTTTCAGTAATCTCCAGCAGAACTGTAAATAACTGGAAAAGGTAAAAGCTTAAAGCATCCTAATTATTTTCTGTTGCAAGGATAAAGACAGTATAACCATTAACTCAAGAAAAATTAGAAGTCTTGAGTATGTAGTAACAGACTTCATAGTCATGAACTGAAATTATTATGAAAACTTTCAAAAGAGTTAACTAACTACTGAAAGAATGACAGAAAATGGTTTTTTAATTAAACCAAAAAATGGTATAAACGTATAGTTGCAAAAATAGTTTGAGAATAAAAGGTTAAGAAAAAACACAGAATTTCAAAAATGAATTTTCCTCTCTACTCGGCATGTTTCACAAACAAGGAAAAGAATAGAGATAAAAAAAAAAAAAAAAATCCCTGAATAAAGGGATGTTCTCTTTAGAACTAGGAGAGTGACAGACATGTCCCCAAGCAGGCATTCAGAGAGGTCGTTAAAATTGGGCCTTCTCATGGTTACTTCTCTGGACTATAGTTTTTTCATAATGAAAAAAAGATGCATATGCTTTTAATAAAATTACTTAGCACTCAACACATCCCTTCCTGCCCAACAGCTTTAGAAATTGTACTGAAATCAATAGAGAAGAACTCCAGATGGGCTGGGCCATGCTGCAGCTGAATTCAGGATAGTGTAAGTAATACTTTACCTTTCATAAATTTTAGCTTCTTTGATTGTATTGTAGATATTCTTCCAGAGCAGCAGGTAGTCAAACAAGATCCACTTAGGAACAAAAGGTTTTTTTTTGTTGTTTTTTTTTTTTTTTTTTGAGAGAGGATTAGTTTATATAGAGAACGTGACTATTTTTTAGATTTGTAGTAAAAATAAACATAGATAAAAAAATATGCTGGACCACATAGATCTCTTTAGACTTTCTGGAACCAACTGATAAGGCAATCCCCAAAGAGCTGCTGTACATATTGCATATTGTAATTCAACAAACAAACAAACAAAAACACCAGACCTACAAGAGGCAGAATAGGTTTTAATATAAGTTAAAATCTTGTATTTTTGTTTAACCTCACAGAACGTTAAATAATATTTTTGGAAATGCACTGGAATCTATGGAAACAAAAGGAACATTTGCATAACAGGTGATTGTGCAAGATACAAAGGAAGGCAGGTTGAGCCATTCCCTTTATGTACTGATATATAAGGTTTTCTAAGTAACATTGCAGATTTTCTTATAATAGAATGGCTTCATTAAGTTTTCTTGCATGAGAACTCTCAAGGAAATTGATTTTCTCAAGCAAAGATAATAAGTATCTCCAACTGTTTCCTCTTGCATAGATTTTCTAACTTCCTTTTTTTTTTCACTAAACCATATGAGAACTTGGTCTAATTTATAAATGTATTGCAGCTCCCACAGGGTAGTTTCCCTGTGTGCCTGCATTTTGCAGAGGAATATGTAGAATTGACCAAGGGTTTTGAATTATCAACTTTTGTTTATCATTTTTGCTCTGATTCGAAAGAGTCCTTAGACGTGTGCAAACACTGTCCTAGATCAGGGGAACTCTGATAAAATGCTGTTTATTTCATAAAACAACAATATGCCTTAGATGAGAAACATTGTAGAGATGAAAGAAGTTTGTTGACAGAGACCAGAATGACACCTGACTAGCATTTTGGGGACTGAAGCAAATTTAGAAATGGAATGACCTGATTCCTTTCTGGTATCTAATACATTTGCTTAAATGTTACTTACACAAGGAAGTGAAATCTGGCCTGCTTGTTATATACTGTTTGCAAAAATAAGCTTTAATTTACAAATAAAAAGTGGACAGCTCTTGTAGGTATGAGAATGTACTGTATTTAGACACAGAAGCTACCTAACAAAATGACTACGGAGATAATGTGCAAGAATGGATTTGAGAGAAAGGAATTTCTCTCTAAAGGCTCCAAATTTGAAGCCCAGTTATGTAATTTAGGGTCAGGATGTAGATATTTTACTGCTGATCATTTTAACAAGCTGTTTCTAGTGAAATCCTTGACAAGGAAGGGAACGAACAGCGCTGCACTAAAGGAAATGCAGAAATGAGGGAAAAGGAGGCACAAGAGAGAGGCAAGGCATAAACAGGGAATGCAGAAGATGAAAGATGATCACAAATAGAGGACATTACCCATAATGATGAAATTGTTGTGTTATTGTAGCTGTAATGGTCAAAGGATATTAGAGAGGCAAGATTTTTAGGGCGTATCTTTACTAATGGTTTCTTTCAGTTGGTGCGGTAGAATATATTATCTGTATCTACCAACCTGGCCTCCTGTACCGATGAGCACTAGAGGTAGTTGAAGACTTTCTGCCAGGAGGTTTGTGGTTAAAATATGTTTTAAAGTATGATTTTTTCAGGCTTTTGTAGAAAATCTCAAAACTTAACCTCAATCATTTTCTATGTAAAAGAAAACATGAAAATGAAAACATTTTTCTTTGAAAAACTTAACAGTGTTAAGCAACAACAAAATCACTGCACATATATTCTGTTTTTGCTGATTATTTTTAATACATAAAAATTTCCATTTGGTGCTACGAAACATGACAGTATTTGCCAAGCAAAGAGTGCACATCCTGAGAGCTGGGCTGTAGGGGTCCCACCAGTGGGAGAGGCATTGCAGTTCTCTTCTCACTTCCGTTAAGGGTTTTGCTCCAAGGAGGTAATGGTTGGGCTAAAAGAGGAACTTTGGGAGCCTGAAGATGATGAGGGCCAAAGAAGTGTTTCAGTGATGACTGGATTTCCCCTCAGCTTCAGGAAAGCAGAGGTGCTCCAGACACTGCTGGTGCTCATCCCCACCAAGCCCTGGCAGACTGAAACCGAGGTGAAGTGGTGTCTGTGAGGGCTGTAAGCACCAGTGCAGCTCCATCCAGCACTGCCTCTCTGCCCTGGGAGTCTCAAGGTGCAGTGCTGGGATGGCAGAGGTGCAGAGCTTAAAGCAGCACGGGAGCAAGCAAGTTGCCAGCAAGATGAAAAGTAACTCATCAAACTGTGCCTGGACAGTAACCCAAGCAAATCCCATCTTGTAGGCAAGGGGCAGGAAATATTTTGTGCGTTTGCTTTATGTGTGCAGCTCAGAAAGCCATCCAAAGTGAGCAGAAATACAGCAAACAGTGGGAGGAAAGGAACTGCTAGAAGCAGGCTAAGAGTTTAAAGTGGGAAAACTGGTGGGAAAGAAGGGATTGTGAGGGACAGCAAGCAGCAGGTCGTCAGCATGACACAGAGAAGTGTACAGAAGTTGTGAGAGGCTGAGGTGTTTGGCAAAGGTTTCACACATCACAAATACAGAGCAAGGGAGATGCTCTAAGTGGAGAGGAACTGAGATCAAGTATGTTCTTTGTGTGTAGAAAGTTGTTCCAGATCAAATAAATATAGAAAAGTCAATACTTCTCATGTACAAAATTCTTACACAGATTCCTTCTCTTTTATTTCATGTTTCATTTAAGTTTATAGACCCCTGGCCAGGGTCCTTGCCAAGTAAACACACAACTTGGATACAGTCACCCTGGTTTGGGAGTCAGCAATTTCTAGTGTATGGACATGGGTCAAACTGTACCTCTTGGCCATTTGGTCAGAAATCATTTTCAGGCTCCTTCTGGTCACTATTACAGTTACAGACTTTGTTCCCCTTGCAGGCAGCTTAGTTTATTTGGGAATGAAGCCCCCACCACCCTGATTTGAGCTCCTCTCATCCTCGCTCAGGATGTACTCTAGCTCTCTGCACGTGGGTCTGTGCTGCTGGCTCACAACTTCTGTCACCACCTAGGAAGAGGCGAAGGATTGCCTTGAACGTCTCTCTACTAGCCCTTCTTCAGGAGTTGCAAAGGTGTTAAACCAGCATTTGGTCAGTTTAGTGGCTGTGAGGTCTGGTCTGTTTGGTCTGGTCTGGTTTCCCATTTGTGTTAGTGCCAGATCACCCTTGCAAATGATATGAAACACAAGGGAAAAGAAGGGGGACAAAAAGCGACACTTTATGAATGCAGATGAAGGTCACATGCATGTGTCACAACACACACACACAACCGCACACTTGCTTTCAAGTGTTTTGTCTCTTCTGCTTGACATACTGGTCATGGAAACACATCCAGGATTCTGCTCACAGGGAACAGCTCTGCAGGATCAGAGAAGAAACACTTGTGCCAAGAACACAACAGTTCATCTCCTTCCCTTCCTGTTCAGAGCAGATTATGATAGCTGGCTTCTCACCTGCTATTAAAGTCACTTTAAATACTTCAAGTTAAGCCAATACTTCAAGCCAGTTTAAATTAAAATTAATGTTATCTTCCTGCACTGTGGAATAAAACAAGTATCTGTCAGTGCTCTAGGTAGAGAAAAATTAGGATCAAATATGCCATTTGTGTGTAGAAAGCCTTTTCAACTTCAAATAAAAACAGCAAAGTCAATACTTGTCATGTACCAGATTATTACACAGATATCTTCTTTTATTTAATTCCAAAAGATTCAGTGGCCCCAAAAATGCCTTGTTAAAAAGACTGATAACTGCCCCTCTAAAGTGCAGATGCCTCTGTTACCCAAATAACCTTGCAGCTAAGCACTGTGTTATTTTAATTTTCTTATCAATATTATGGACTCATCTGCATATTCTGAATGAACACTTTCTGACCCAGCTGATGAAAACATTCCTGTAGCTTATAGACTTTTAAAACACTTATAAGATTTTAAATAAAATCTCATATTTATATGACCAGAAATGTAATATTCTGGTAATAATATAAATATATACATATTAAGTAGAAACATATTTAAAGGTAAATTGTTTCATATAAAAAAATTCTTACATTTTTTTCTGTTATAGTTGTAATTATCCTCTTTTCTTTTTGACTTCCAGACATGAGGTAACCTCTAGCTGTCTACTATTAATATATGGTAAAAAATGAAGGTATTCCTCCCTCTTCATATTTTCCCACCCTAAAGCTCCTGGCCAAATCATCCATCCCCTTTTCTGCCCATTCTGCTGTTGTCAGATGATGATAACCATGTCTTGAATTGTGCCAGGATCTGTGAAATACATAAATAATAAACAGCAGCATAAATTCATTATTTGCGCATTTAGAGTGAGATGCATGTGTGAGATCTGGCTCCCATACTTGCACAGAGAGAAATGGGATTTAAGCTGTGCCTGGGAACCATGTCAAAAGGCAAAATCTTTGTGCTTTTCTCAGCTTCAGATTTTAGACTCAAAACGTCTAAGTCAAAGGGCACAGAGAACTTGCTGGAAGTCTCACTGATCGGCATCCCCCAAAACATGAGAACTTCCATGCAGCTGCAGACGGAGATTTTTGCACAGCTGTTCCACCAGCTCAACCTTCCAGGAGCCTCTCCAGAGGCAGGAGGACTCTGCACTGTGCTGGGGCAAGGGCTGGTGATGCCCCTCCAGGAGATCTCAGAGAAATTGCACTGGAGAAACGTAAAAGGCGTAAGAAACCCCAAATGTTCTTTCAAACTCTCCTAACTCCTTTTTGCAGAAAAAAAGTATGGCTGGGTTGTAGTGACATTCCTTAATGTGCTCAGCCAGGAGTTCAGCAGTTGTGCTGATTGCCATTAGGGTGAAAATGGAAGGGAGCTTTTCATCTGCTTTCTTGGAAGACAGTGCTCAGTTCTTGCTCATTGCTCTTATTCACTCCCTGTGGTGAAACTGAGGTTTCCTATGCAGAGTTATCAGCTGTAACACCAAAGCAGCCTAGTCCAGATAATGGCACCGTGTTCTCCCCTTCCCTGGCATGTCCCTAGATTCCTTCTGGGACATCTCACGTTGAAATATCTCTGTATGACAAAGAAGATGATAGAAACAAGTTGCACAAGCATCATACCCATCCTTGGCACCTCCTCAGCCACCCAGCATTTTGTTAGAATATTCAGTATTAGTGCTTATCTCATTTGCTTATCTAACTTACCTGAAGGTTCAGCTTACTTATCCAGCTATCGAAAGAAAACAGCTAGAGCACTCTGGACACAGGGATGAATACACTGCTGTCTTGCTGTATTTATTCTCTTCAGTTTCCTTTCAATTATGTAGGAAACTGCTTGAATTTTATATTTTTATATGCCCTCTCGACTTCACGACACTAGCAAAGGTCTGTTGTCCCCCTCAACTTGCCCAATGCTTTCAAAGTCTACATTAGATTGCAGTTAATTTTTATATTTACATCAGAGCACTTGAGAACAAGGTACTTGCCACTTCTGAGAAAGAAAATGGCACTAACTCCACCCTGCTGACCTCTGGCTTTGAGACCAAAAGCCAGTATTTATTCTCACCACTTTCTTTGCAGATGGTAAATATGATGCTACACTTCTGGCATGAAGGATATTTTTTGTGTCTAAAGTAAAATATAGCTGAGTGCTGTGAATTTTGCCAGTATAGAATGACTCAAGCAATAAATATGCAACAGCTCCAAGGATGCTGGTGCTCACATGGGGGTTCAGAGGGGTGGCTGAGGAAATTATAAGACTTAGCCATAGAAAAAAACAGTTATATCTTACTTACAAGCTTCCTACTTGAATTTGACCTGGCATTTCAGAGGAATGGACCTGACCCAGCTGCCTGTACTGGACTGACCGTGGCAGTGGCAAAACTAGCATGTTGCAGCTGAATTTCCCAAGCTGTGTATGCATTAAAGGGTGGTTTGGAAAAAATGAGAAACAGCAAGTATGTAAGAACTTTGCACATGCAGAACACATCATGAATTGTAGCAGACCTTTACAGTCAGCCTAGACAAGAGGGTATGCTTTTATACTAGGTAATATTGATACACTGATTGATCCACAAGTGGTCGATGCTTGTCACATCCCACTCTCTAGAGGGGGAGAGTGATATCAATATATCATGTCCCACCTCCAAGAGGACAGGGTGACTAGATTTGCAGATCCCCTCAGTGTGGGTTGAGATGAAACAACACTCAAGGTTCATGTGTGAACATCAGCTTTAATGGAACAGATACTCTGCAAACGTTGGTCTTCTAGACAGAAGGAAAGACCTGAGGGCCCCCTCTCCCTCCCCATGAATTCTGCATCCTCCCCTGGGGCTCTAGTTCCAAGAAGCTGAAGCTTGGACCTCATCTTGTACAATGCAGTAACACACATGGTCTTTTTTCATACAAACAGGAGAAAACTAAGTAAGCAGGATTAAAATTTATATTACTACTGACTTCTGCTACAGTCATGACTTTTCTATGCAGTATTTCAGCAGGGAAAGAAAGCAAAAAGAAGCATGATTTAAAAATTCAAAAATTTTATTGGTGAGTGAAGCTTCCTACCTACAATATCATGTATATTAATCTTCGGAAAAGTGAGTAATTCAAGAGAAGTTTGCAGGCTGTCTACCTGGTGTAAAGGCCTAGAGAGCCTTTCCTCCAGCTCGCCTCCTGCCCATGCTGTCTGCCAGGGCAGTTCCCTGCTGCCCTGCTGCAAGGAGGAGGCATGCAAAAGCTGCATGGAGCTCCATCACAAGTGTTTACATTTGAACCACCTGCACAGCTGGATACAAAACATTTCTCCGCGCAAAACGCACACAAACACACACAGACCCACAACAGGCACCGGGTCTGCTCATTCCCAGGACTACTAGCGCCTACAGTCACTTTAGAAGGAAACCTGGGATCCCAAGGGACACCTGGCTCACCCACACACACATCCGCCTGTTTCCTGCATGCAAGCACAAGAAGAGTTCTGTGACCCAACAGCCTATGAGTCCCACACAAGCAACTGCACAGATTATAAAGGATATTAAGAAAATACGCTGAAAACATTTAGCCTTCTGCCTCAGTCTGTCCATTTATCATAATAATTTGCCCCTAGCTGCTTGTGCTGACTCTAAAAATCCTGAGTATTGAAGGCAGCACAAATCAGCATTTCACTGCTGCGAGTGCTTCCCCAGGGCCGGGATAGGAAGGAGCATGCACATGCATACTGTGATACACCAGGAAAGCATACACAGCCCTCCCTTTGCTAAATCCTCACATTTACCGCTACTGTGTTGGGCAGGACAGTTGTGACTTCTCTGGATTTGCAATGAACTGTTTGCAAGTTTTCCCACCTGCTCCCCCAGTTTAGACAGGGAAGCAGCACAGAGATGAAGGCCAGAAAGAGCATTAATTTCCATACTTTAACTTAGGCTTTTTCCAAGAATCTGGAATTCCTGACACGATTGTCAACGAGAGATTTTTTGATGGTTTAGGGAGACTGACTCCTCTGCTCTCTACCAGGTTTTCTGGCCTGTTCTTATGTTGCCTTCCCAATTTTCCCAGCTGGGTGGTGTGCTGCCAGAGGTACATTCCATAAGGATCCTTTCCCCATAACTATTTGTCATTTCCACTGTATGTGATTCAGACCCTGGAGATTTTTTGGGGCAAAGCTTGCAAACATCTTAACTAGAAACTGTAACATAAGTTGTAGTTGCTCCGCAAATATATGATGTTCTGAACATTCCTCAACTCTCAGAATGCGCTTCTCCCTCTTCACAGAGTTGATTTATAACTCTAAGCAATCCTTTAAATTCTTCTTCGTGGCACTTGTAGTGAGTGATAAATGGCTTAATATTCACAAAACACTTTGTCCTACACACAAGCAACTGCTGAAGTGGAGACTTCTGACTAGCATGCCAGAAGAAAATGAACCGCTCCCATCACTGAAGTACAAAATCTTTCATATAAATAGTTCAGACAGACAGACCGAAGAGCCACATCCCACAGGGGATATGTTGTGGCAGCTTGCTATATTTTACTTTTTATATATATATATAAGTATAGATATATAAATTTTAATATTCTGACGAAAGATGAGAAGTGTCTTACCCACTGAGGTCCAGATTCATCCCTCCTACACTGAATGTCAGTGCCTCTGCTAATTCTTCAAACTCTCTCTTCAGGGCAGATGGCCTCTTTCTTTCCCAGTGGCTTGCCCTGCACCCTGACAGATGCATCTCCCTACCTGGCATTGGCATCAAGCAGCCTCCAGCTTGCAAAGTTCCCTGAGAGACCACATCCACTCAGCACTTTCTCTGCCCTTTTCTCTGCATGTTCTCCCACTGCCTATATAGCACCTGCTATTAGAATATGTCAATCTCTTCTCCAAAATACCTACTGAAAATAGGACAAGGGGAAATGGCCTCAAGTTGCAGCAAGGGAAGTTCAGATTAGATATCAGGAAAACAATCTACATGAAAGGAGCAGTCAAGCATTGGAACAGGTTGCCCAGGGAAGTGGTGGAGTCACTGTCCCCGTCAGTGTTCAAGAAAAATGTGGATGAGGCACTCAGGGACATGGTTTAGCAGGCAGGGTGGTGATGGGCTTACAGTTGGACTCGATGATCTTGAAGGTCTTTTCCAACCATAATGATTCTATGATTCTATAAGCCTAAAATATGAATAAATTGGATGAAGGAAAGTGTCTTAAATGGCTTCTGCTGAAAAAAACCCCAAACACACACACAAAAACAAACATTAAAATAGATTTATAGAATTGTAACACTGAAGAAAGTATTTATGACAAAAAATTAGCTACAAATTTTCTAAGGCCTAGAGAAGCTTTGTCAACTTTATTGTATTGCACTTACTAGATTTTAGGACCACAACATTCAAAAATGTTTAAATCTTTCCTAGTGGACTCAGACCTTGTCACCAGGCTCTTCTCCATGGTGGCCGGCGACAGGACAAGGGGTAATGGGTGCAAGTTGAAACATAGGAAGTTTAATGTCCATCTGAGGAGGAACTTCCTTACTGTGAGGGTGACAGAGCCCTGGCACAGGCTGCCCAGAGAGGCTGTGGAGTCTCCTTCTCTGGAGATCTTCCAAACCCGCCTGGATGCCACCCTGTGCCCCGTGCTCTGGGTGTCCCTGCTGGAGCAGGGGGGTTGGACTAGATGTTCTCTAGAGGCCCCTTCCAACCTCAACCTTTCTGGGATTCTGGGATTCTGTGACTTAAAGGCCTAGGAAACAAATGAAACTGTGGTGGCAGATAAACATGCAGATATACAATTTTGATTTAGGCTTGCAAAAATAAACCAGACATCCTGCAAGACACCATCCTTGAGAAGCACAAGGCTTCAGCTGCTGGGGAAATGCATGTATGGAAGCAGGAGAAGGCATGATTACTCATGTTGGTTATAATAACCTTCCAGTAAAGTAACCACATAGTGTCCTGCTTCTTTGAATGATGACTGCTCTGGTGTAAGTTTTACTTCGCTGTTAATGGTGTTATGGTCAACAACAGCAATTAACCCACTAGACCTGCCCCATTAATGTAAGTATCCCTTCACATCTGCCATGATATAAATGTAAACCAAACCCCAGAACAAGGGGAGGACGTTAAAGGGAAAGCTTAAGTGCTAGTGCATCACATGTTATCTCTTCCACATATACAGGACAGGCCTGTGCATGAGATAGGGTGCTCTGGCCCTGTAAAGGATTGAACTTTGAGTCCTACCTTGTAGCCACCAGTGCAAATAGAAATAGCTTGAAGCACCAGTGCAAATACAAAAGTGACCGCACTGAAGTGAAAAGGTCACCATGTCCTCTTCCCAGCACCCAATTTCTACCCAAAATGAAAGTCAGTTTTCAGAGAGACATATACACTCTTTGATATAAGGTAAAACTATGTCAGATGTCCTTAAAAGCCCTCTCGGTAAAGAGGAAGACAAAACACAATACATGTATGAGTGCTAAGCATAGTCTGGAAGCACCTTTTAATGGTATTTAATGTCCCAGAACAACTACCAACCTCTTCTTCAATTTTTATCCTCTTAAGTTGAACTTTTTTTTTTAAATCTGTACTCAGTTGCAGGGTTTAACTTCACAGCAGATTTATTGGGGAATGCCTCAGCTTCTGAAGAATCTGTAAACACTTGTCATAAGACAGTTAAAACAAACTCTACTTCCCAAATACGGTACCAGGAAAAAAACAGTCAATTCTATGACCCATTGTTAAAGTCATTTGCAATGCCTTTCTTAGCCATACTTGGGCTTGCTGTCTGTCTGTTGACCTTGAGCAGCCAGACATATTATTCCACTTTTCTCTCTCCCTGGACAGTAATTTTTTCCTTTTTCTCTTATCAAGTATGCAGCAATGGCACAAATGTTTTTCTTGCTGAGATCCAGTCAAGTCTTGAGGAACTGCATGAGTCCTTTTAGTCCATCAACCTTATACTAGGTATCATGTCTCACCTGCAAGTGAGGTTTTCCTTGTTACTGTGTGGAGTTTTGCTTTCATCAGTCAGACTCCTTGCAATGACTTTGTCATTGTCCAATTTGCATCTTCTGGAGAAATCCTGCTTTAAAGGGTGAGCATGTACTTTATCAGCCAAGACTAAGGTAGGTGAAATGTTCATAGTGATGCCCAAGTGTCCAGGTAACTGTCTGTTTTCCCAATTCTACGTCAACCACTGTGTGTTCACCCAGGTGACATTTGCTTAACAGTAAATGACAGCTTAACTTGCAAATGACCGAGTTCCAGGAGCTCAGTGTTTTGCCTCCATATCTAAGAAGCAAATAAATGCTGTGTGAATTGCTCCCCAGCCCATGTTCATCAGACTTCAATATGCCATCAGAAAGGTTCGTCTAGACTAAATACATCGATGATAAAAAGGGCAACTATTCAGATGGGACCCAGTAAATTGGAAAAGGAAAGTTAGCTTCTCAAAACAAAATATACAAGCCTTTTTTGCTGAGAATTGGAAGAGATATGGAAAAGGTTGTTTGGCCTAACCTGTAAGAGCAGGAGCGTTGGCATCTTTGTGCAAGTCTATGCGTGGGTTTCCCTGCCTCCTTCGGGGAACGCATGAAGCCAGGCTGCTGTGACACGACCTGCACACATCACCTGTCTGTTTGAAGAGGACGCTCCTAAAGAATCGGAAATCTATGCTTCAGGCCAGACAGAAAAATCTTTTGGCTGGTTTGTGGAGACAGGAGGAGGTTAGGACAGCGTGCAAGGGATGCTACACCAGGAGGAAGGGGCCCACAAAGACAGGCAGAGTTATTACAGAGGAATTTTCCTTTTCTACATCACACAGGGAGCAACCAATATAAATTGCAGTCCAGGGTCAGGAGAGGTCTGGGGAAGCTCTGGAAGAGGGAAGAAGGAGCATCCAAAGGAAGATACTCCAGACTCTCTGGACACAGTTCAGCTGTGCCCATTGTAGCAGCATCCCAAAACTTGCAGCAGAAGCTGAAAAGCAAGTTGGTGTTACAGAAAGAGCACAGGGGAGGCTGCTGGTGTGCAAGACTGCTTCCAGGAACCATTTAAAGACATGTCTGCAATTCATTTATTTCCTAAAGGACATTCTGTGCCATGTGCTCTAGGTGTCCCTGCTTGGCTGTGGGGTTGGACTAGATGATCTCTAGAGGTCCCTTCCAACTCAGGTATTCTGTAAGTCAGTGATTAAGATGAATCAGGGGGTCAGGTTCAGGATTACAGAAGGAAAAGAGAATGGCAATTACAAAATGACCAGAATCATAGACAGGCAAGTAAAGCCACTATAGGAGACATAAAAGCCTTTCCCTCTTGAGGAGAATCTGACATGATAAGTTTAAAAGCACTAAGATTTATTCTTTCTTGCATCAACCAGGCCAGAAATTCCATATAAGCAATAAGCAAATAGTCACATCCTTCTAAGTCTCCAAATTTGGGTATCTGTACATCATTAGCTATTCTATGCTAAGAAGGCAGTCAGTAGCTAAGCACAACAAATTTGGTGAAGTATGGTCATGGGGGCATGATAGAAGTCCATTTTAGTGAGTACAGCCAAAAGCCTCTACAGTAAAAGTTGGGATCCAGGAACTGGCTGGGGGACCCCGGATTTGGAGAGGTCTGTCTTCTGGAGCAGACTTACGATTCTGTCAGAATAGACTCTCTTTTCTTTTAATGTCGTACATTATCTGGCTAAAGCAAACCAAGGGAATTTCATAATCCTGTAATTTTGTGTTATATAAATACCTGTACTAGCTACATTGCTATAGGTATCTTACCATGAGTTGAAGCTGCACCTATTGTTTAATCCATCTGCTCTAGTGTTTACTATCATGCGCTTGGGATTCAGTATCTGTTTAAAGCTGGCTGTCTACTGAAATGTATTCTCTCTCACATTGCAGTCCTAAAACGGGTCTTCTCTTTGTTCTTCCCACTCCTACTATAACTTTCCAAGGATTTTTATTGACAGTTGCCTACTAGCAAATCATACACTCTCCTCTCTTGATACATCTTTAAGAGAGAGATTTGCATGAACTCAGAAACTCATGCAGACATAAAACCAGAGCTCATGATGTGTTTGTAGAGTAAATCATAAGCTCTTTTTGTAATAAAAAGTGGTACCATATCAAGTTGCACAGTGCATAATATGTAGATGATTATTATGCAAGAGAAAGAAGGCAGGTGGGAAGGGTAAAAAAGATGGCCCATCATCCTGGTAGCCTGTAATTCAGGCAAAGTACATGATGCCAGAACACAAACCCTTGTCCTGACAGCTGTCATCCTGGCATATATTGGAACAGTTCTAATCTCAGAACCCCATCCATTTAACAGACAGTTTATAAGCTAAGTTGATAGCTAGTGGTAGCTATCAAAAGATGCACAAAATATTTTGGAAGTCAAAAATAGTACACAAAGGAGGATGAACTCAACTTGAAGAAATTTAGGTTGCCTTTCAGGCTTGGATATGCAAGATATTCTCCCTGGTCTATAACCTCCATGCCATCCAGGGTCTATGTCCAGCAAATAATCAAATGTCTAGCAAATCATTTCTACCCAGTGTCAATACATGTAAGAACTACTCCAGCAGTCATCTCACAGAGTTGTCAGCCAAGCGATCCCACACCTCAGGGACATCCTCATGGCCCAGCATTTAATGTTTCCAGATAACCACAGGGATCTGTAGAGGAAAAAAAACTTTGAGATGTCAGAAACCACCGTAGTTGCACCGACTGAGAATTCCCTTAAAGTAAGTTTATATAAACAACCATGTAATCTTTAAAGAAAGGCACGCTGTGAGACAAAATACAAGCATTTCCCATTTTCATCATTTGTTAAGACTGTTGGTCTTAGCAGGTGAATAGACAGGTATTCTGAGAAATAAGATGTGCGAAACCCACTCAGTTCTACATTAGTAGGAAAATATTAAATTAGTAGGAAAACACTCTTCTGTCAGGCTTGTATGTATCGGTCTGATGCATGCAATTTACTTTCTATTCCTGACTAACCAGCTGGGAGCCAAAAGCTTCTCTTAAAGTTGGTTGTGTTGAACATCTGAGAGGTGAATTGGCGGGATCTCCATGAAGCAAGGACTCTTTCCATTAACCCCTTCTGCCACACATATTCCTAACTTTATATCCAGTCGGGGAATTTATTTCTAATTTGTGCATGCCCTCAAAAAAAGCCTTTAGCTTGAGGCTGGGACATGATAGTGACACCAGGCCCTGTTTAATGAAGAAGGCATCCGACAGCTCTATGACAGGATGGCTCCAGACCACCCAATTCACGTTTGTTGGAGCTGCTTTGTTAAAGCAGGAGGAGAAACACAGAAAACATGCAGTCAGGCTTCACATCAGTCTGATTAAAAAGCTTCAGGTTGAAAATGAATCAAAAGAAGTTTAATCAGTTTTTGTGATAGCTAGCATATAACTTTACTCTCCTCTTCTACTTAGTCCTGGCTCTAGTGAATTCTCCAGAAAAACATTGGGAAATGAACAGAATTTGGGGAAAAGTATACAGTATATAAAATCAGTGTATAAAACACACAAGAATAACTTTTATAAGAAAGTAAATCAAAACAGTCATGCAAGCCTTCATCTGTTAGCAGTGTAGACAAGCATTAACAGCCTTTCATCTATGCTAATCTCAGAATAGATATTTGCAAACAGAAAATTCCAACTGCCTTATTTTATAGTTCAGCTACAGTTCATGTATTTTGAATCATGAAGTGTTAAATACTGATAGAAAAATGTTTTTAACTCAAGGTTAAATTTCTTTGACAAATAAAACATGATAAAGTCTGTATGGCCACACAATCTGTTCTCATCACATAACCATAATACTTAGCAGAGGATATTCCACTCACAGTAGAAAGGTAAAAGATGCACTCAGAGGCAAAGTAAGCAATGTTTGAAGTCTATTAGGTGGTATCGCTAGCACATCCCGTAAAACAGGCAGAATTTTGAGCCAAGCACCTTTGAGACCCATAAAACTATCAAGGAGTTAAAATAAAAACACTGATTAAAATAAAATGGGCTTTCACCTGAGTCTTGGAAGAGATAGGGAAAAAAAAAAATTATGCCTAGGGAGCACAATACCAAAGAAATCCTCTTATGCTTTAACTTTGAATAAGGGGTAAATGCAGTTGAGGTAGGAAAGTCTGCCCTTTTCATCAGTGGAGTTAGGCTGAGGGTAATGACTAATTGTACCCTGTCTTAAACTGTCATCAGAAGTTTCACCCTCCCCAGCACTTCTCGCCAAGTATTTCCCACTTTTGGTAGCAGAGCACTCTTAGATTAAGTTAGACTGGTTGTAAAACTGTGTCCTCCAAGCGCATTCTTGAAAAAGTTTCCCCTTTGAGCAAATCCAGTAAGTTGGTAAACTGTGTATAAATCACCTAGGTAACACAGGAGTTACTGCAGCTGACAACCACAGCAGCGTGCTGCCCAGTGGGGCAGGTAGGTGCAGGGTGCTGCTTTCCTGCAGAAGGTATGAGCAGGGCAGCTTAAAACTGAATGTCATAGTACAGTCATCACACAATCACCAGAGCACTGGCTACCTGCCTGAATCATTCAGGAAACACTGAGGTTGATTCAAGATAGAAGGGATTGTTCCTGTAAACTGCCACTAATGGAAAAAGGACACAAAGATCTTTTTTTAAACTGAGATATTTATGGGTTTGATACCAAAATCCTGAGTAGGACTTCTCATTTTGAAGGCAGATCCTTCTGCTCAATGCAATTCATACCAAACCGGGTAAAAAGCATCCTTGACGCTTTCTGATTCAACTTCCCCCAGTTAGTCTATGAGTTTTTATGCCAGCCTTCTTCACCCTTTCCACTTTCTATATCCTGAAGTGACAGTGTCTGAATGTTACTATCCTCATTCTTGATTTCACACTCTTTCAGTATTTATCATGCTTGAACATCTCTTCACTTGCTTTCAGACTATCCAGGAACAAACCATTTAAGTATGAATCAGCTTAACCAAAGTTCCAATCAAACCAAAAAAACTAGTAAGACACTGCCAAGTGCACAAAGTTGGCCATAACAGCCAATACCTGCTCAGAGATCACACTTTTCAGGTTTGAAAACCTCAGGTCCCACAAGAGGTTTGTGGGATCTGGAATGAGGCAGAGAGGGACACCTACAAGGTGACCAAGAGCAGCTGGGTGTCCTGCAGCCACTACAAATAGCTCTTTGGTCAAGTCACAGATAATGCAACAAACCACAGAGATTCTCTGTGGGGCATATGGGACATCTCTCTCTGTGGACGAAGCCACAGGAGAGAAAGAAAATGAAAATGGAGAGCACTGGGAAGGTGCGGGCTCCTGCAAGCCAAGCTCACTTAAAAGCAGAAACCCTAACATAGCCCTGATCAGGCAACCAAGCAGGCATCTAAGAAAGAATGCTGCTCTGCTGCTTGCAGGTTTGCCTGAGGAGATTCTGAGTGCTCAGCCCAAGTGAGGTTGAGCTAGCATTGCCTCCCCTACCTCCACTCCTGTCTAGAGCTGCCTTCCTACAGCAGCAGTGGCTGCCTCAGTGCACTGCAGCCCTCATCACACTCGGAAGAAGGGAGCAGCATCTCTGTAGCTCATTCTGCCTACCATCTACCCATCGCTGAGCAGAGCTAGCCTCATAGCTCTCTTCTGTCATGGTTATCACATGCCAGGTACACAGCAGCAGGCTTAAGAAAGCAAGTGCAGACACAATGAAGCACTCATGCTTTATTCTGAAGAAAATTTCACACATGAAATTGTAGTTATTGTAGTTAAAGAGAGCCCATGTCCTTCCACTATTGATGTGTCCAACCTCAACCATACAGCAAGAGTTGTAATACTGAATTTCAGACTGAGATAGTGAAGACGTATTCTCTGAGCAGTTTCCAGAACTGCGATCTACAATCTAGGTTGCATGTCCTTTCCAAGAATTCCTCACCATCTCCTAGGGAATGTATTTGGTCTGTGGGAAGAACATTTTCTGCTGACCTACAGTCTCATGGATCTTATATAATATCACCTGGCAGCTGTAATGATGCCTAAGTTATCTAGATTTAGGTAAGACTAAAAGGAGTTGTATCAGAAGGATGGGGAACTAGGGCAGATCCCTGTAAGTGTATGGCGGAATTGCTGCCTATCCTGGGGCAACTGCACAGCAGTGAAATTCAGGGGCCAGGTTTGAGAGAGGCTTTTCTGAATTCCTAAGAGAGGGCAGATGAATCCCAGCTAGAAACTTATGGGAACCTCTATGGATTAGTAGTTAGCTTTGTTAGAACTGACAATCTGGGCTGTGTTTGTGTGGCTGACATGATGATCCCTCTGATACCTTTCTTTAGGAATTTCCAGGAAGACTGTAAGTAGTACTTCAATGTGTAAGAGGTTTGTGGCTATTTGAATATGATAATTTATTTAGCGTTTCAAAGCTTTTGGAACTTCATGGCAATTTTATGCCCTAGAAAGTTACAGGTACTGCTTTCATCTTTACAGCAGTTCACGTAGTAAACTACAAGACTTCTGTCTGTTGTGATGCCATTGCCAGGTCTGACTAGAATTGCAGTTAGCTTAAAATGCTCACAGAGACATGTTTGTAATCGATTTCCATTACAACGTGTTGGGATAATTTAGGCTGCTGGAGTAGCCTAGAAGGCCCCTGCACTGAGTTTGGTTCTCGTCTTGAAGGCCAAGAACCTCGAGCACATGTGCTCCTCCAGGGCTGCCGTGACGTGCAGGAACCCTGGAGTGCAGGTTGTATTCAAGTAGTAGAAAGAAACCTTTTATTTTTCTCCTGACATTTGTCTTCCTCAGCAACCACCCTGCCAGCTTTTGGCACATCAGGAGCACAGAAATCTGAACCTCTAGTGGGTGCTCAGAGGAAATCATGAGGCTACTGAGCTGTCTCTCCTCAGCCTGTTCCTATCTATCCCTTTAGCAAGAGTCCTAAGAGATGCATCACAACAGTTACTCCCCTGCTACCCGATGTATAGGAAAGAGCAGATCCCATGCTCCTATGTCCTCCCAGTCACACTGGAGCCCAGATGCACACCGCAGCCAGCCTCAGTCTTCCCTTTACCTGCCAGACTCAAGAATTACTCATACACCAAGGACTTTCTCAATATCCTCACAACCATTTCTCTGTCCTTAACTCTGACTAAAACAGCTATTTATCTAGAATCATAAAAAGTAGAAATTAAAAAAAGTATTAGAGTAAAAGTAGTAAAAAAGGATGGTATTTATCTTGTTAACTATCAAGCTACCAAGCATGCGAATACAACTGAGTTATGTCAGGCTACAATTGGCTTGAAAATAATATAGTGCAAGCACCAAATTCTAGTCACTATATGAGATAAAGTTAATAAGGACATAAAAGTTTGTCTAGACATTGTCAGGTGTCAGCCCCTGGAAATACAAATCTATTTTTTTAACTGTCAGAGACTATATTAATACTGCATGAGACTTCTTTATTAAACCACAAACCATGTTAGAAGGCAATAAGCTCCACTTCAGCTAACAGCTAACCCACCTCCTCTCAGCAGACATCACAGATGTCAGAAGGGTTTTAAAAATCTCTTATGCATGGTCAGTGGTTACAGCTCTTTACTGAATATACGCTGACATCATCTGCACCTATATAATGCTGACATGCTTCAGGATGCTCCATGTGCTCCATTTAAAAAAGTGCAAGGAGTTCTCTTCATGCCAAAAATGCTTCCTATCCATTCCTCATTGGGGCAGATTTGTGTTGCTGCTATCTTTATAAAGGAAGATTAAGATAAGACAGCAAGAGGGAATATCACTGATAATAAATTCTTGTGAGAAAGGGGGAGAAAAAACTTTTAGTAATTTTTAGTGAGTTTAACAGAAAATAATGCAGCATAAAATGCCCTAAATGCATGGACAGCAGAGATTTTTTTACCTCCCAGGTATTAAGAGCAAGCAATGAATTTCCATGTCACAGCTTGCAACTTTCTAATCCCAGTGACCTCAACCAGATACTTTTCAATTGCCCAGGCTTGTGGAGCACATTTAATTTAACTGCTAATTCTGAGTGGTAGAAAACTAATGGATAATGAATTACAATTAAGGCATTAAAGTGCATAATTTCATAAACATATCAACCATCAACTTGTTTTGTATTTCAAGAGTATTTTAACAGCCCACTAGTAACCTTCCAGCCTTATTTAAAAAAATAAGATTTTTTGCATATTTACTGATAGTTAACTGATAGTTACTCTTTCTCTATTCCTAGAGTAAATTTGCTGATAATGTCTATTAATTGTTGTTTAAATCTGTCTATTAAATCCAAGTATTAAATCTGTTTTGATTTTACTGTTAATACTGTTAATTACTGTTCATACTGTTAATACTGTTAATTTAATTTTACTGTTAATAATACTGTTAATTTTACAAGCCATATGGAGTAAGATCTTGATTTGCTAAATCAAACTAAACCTCATCTTCTATATTTCAAGCAACAGATGCAGTTCATTGCACGATCCACATGTTTCACCCTCCTTTGAATGATAAATAGGAAACCTTACATAGCGTGGGTGACTTTAAGTTCTCTGGGAAGGGTTTGGATTCATTTCTAGTCAAAACAAAAAATATAAGATAGGATCATCTTGCTTGAGACTCCTACACTGTTCTGTAAAGTATACGCATTGATATAATATCTTAAAAAAAAGAGAGAGAGAGAGAAAGAAATCAATTCTTTTGGTTTGTGTTTATCAGGACTATTTGTCTTTTTGTTTTACCCTTTACACAACTGATTTCACATGCTTGTGGAAAAGACTTGCTAGTGTTTCCAGACCAAGAGAAGAAGAAACAGTAGATATGGGTGAAGAGGGAAGTGAAGACCAGGGAAAGGGCTTCGAGAAGAAGCATCATTTCTTGCATGTCTAACATGTATGCGCAAGCTACACAGATGCATATTACGCATTTAGCCCTCTTCTCATCATAAAACTCAGCATTTCCAGCATAAAAGTGAAGCACTCGCCAGGCATGCCCACATTTTCTGAACTTTACTCCCCTCTTCCTCTTTTCCATGCCATGAGTTTCCCATGATGGCAGTCATCAAATAGTCCCATCTAAACCCAACAGCTCCTCTCACTGATGGGGTCCTGGGCATCAGGAAGAGCCTAGATAGGAGAAAAAATCAAGTGCCTAAGCAATAGCACAGCACCACATTGTAAACATCTTATTTAGAAGTGACTCATTTCAAAACACTAGTGATTAGTGCAAAGGTATATACACAAGTACAAAACATCTTCTGATAGAACAAGGCAAAATGGTTCTCAGCCAACCAATCAACACAACAACACAAGGAGCTCAGGCAGAGCCAGACTGGTAGCCAGACCACATCATCTCTTGGACTGTCAAGGGTAGAAGGAAGGGAAAGAGCAATGCAGCTAATGGGAAATGATCACATTCAGGCATGTGAGTCAACTTTAACAGGCCTCCAGGGCCTCTCTGACGCTCTCTATACCGAGCTGTTCTGACGACATCTGCTTTGGACTAATCCCAAAGAAAATCTCTTAGAAGAAATAGATTCCTTCAGCTTTTTTTTTTAATTTATTATTTTTTTAATCCATTAAATTTCCAACTCTCAGATTTCCTCTTCCCCATACCTACACATTGCTATGGATACTAGCTATATTTCTTAAGTGAAATTTGTATGCTATGCTCCAGTAATGCCAAAGCTTTCAACAAAAGGAGGTATAGTCATTACTTGTAACACGTAAATGCTGTGTTATAAGTCTCCTCCACTGTAAGAGTTATATTAAGCAGTCTTATTTGTGTAATTTAAAACTTCACAGCTACATGAAGACTTTTTCATTCTTTTGTATTTCTAGTGATTCACCTATTTTTCTTGAAAAGATGCATAACACATTTCAGTTGATTTGAAAGCTTCTAAATGGAAAAGACAAAAAAAAACCCCTTCACATTATTTTGCATTATTTACGATTTGCTATTACAGTTCTCAAGTAGAGCAATTATTTAATTGTCAGTGAAGTTATTTCTCCTGCAAATTCTTAGACAGCTAACATAAAGAAATGTCCTGCTTTAAAAGCAGATGAGGATACCTAAAATGTTACATGCAACAAATTGAAAGACCACGATGCTCATTCAAATACACTTGAGATGTGTACATACCACAGTTCTCGTGTTTAGCCTCTATTCCCATTCCTGGTAGACCAGCTAGCTGCTGAAAACCCTGATGAGTACAGTCAAATACAAAATGCCCTTGATGAAAAGTTGAACTCTGTGATGTACAGATGCTACACAGTGCTTAGTTGGACACCGTAGTATTTGCAACAGCTACTATACTTTGCAGTCATTAGTCTAAGAAAGTCCCCATACTGATCCAGACAAAGGCACTTCCCGACAGTCTATAATTCCTTTGGTCTCCCATACTGTTTAATGAGGTGCCATCAAGCTTCAGGAATCAATTACCGAGTAGGTGCAATCAGAAGCAAATAGTAGTGTTTGTCCCAGCAGCAGGTTTTTCACCAAATAACCCATTTCAGTCTGTCATCAGCACAGAGCTCCTGGTCTGATATGTCTGCAGGAGCACCCGTGAGATGATAGTGTTCCCACTGCTTGAGGATTTAGGCCACCTTCAGAGACTAGTGTTCATATCCTACCCATAGTCTGGGTCTCACATGGACAACACACATGATAAAGCCTGGAGCAAGCCATTTTTTTATAGAAAAACGCACTGCAGTGGTCTACACAATGCTTAATAATTGCAAGGTTCCAGTAAGGTAAGCATGTGATCCCAAGAAGGACGAATACTGAATTTCAGTGGCAGTGGCACACTAAATTAAACTTTTCTCTAAAATGTAAGTATTTTTGAGGATACAGGCCTCATATGTACTACCATAAAATAATTATTTCTTTACAGTTGCAATCATTGCAAAACATCCTCTATCTCTAGATGAAACTACATCCAAAGTGTAAATCAGAAAATATGATCTTTGCCAAAGGTAAACACCAATTCGGACAGCGTAAAACTGAAGGAACTAAACGCCTACTGATGCAAAGGGGAATAAAGGCTATTTACATATGGCGTTTCAGTTGACATAGCACAGAATTTGAAGCTGTTTGTTTGAATTTTTCTTATTTAATTTTATGCTGTGCCTCTGCAGAGTTCTCTAGTTCTCTGATATGAAACCCATTTCTACTGGGACTTTGGATTTACTAGCTTTCTGCACATAATTTCAGGCACCTTGACACTTTGATGAGAAACTAATTTATAAATGCATTTTGAGTGCATAATTTGTGATCAAACTACATTATTAATGTACTCTGCAAGTAGATGGAGAAGCCATATGTTATCAAACTAATACATACTAACATGCTACTGTTGCACATAGCAGGTTAAACAAAGCAAGGGAAGAGATTGTCTCTCCTTGATCTGTGATCTAGGTGCATGAATATCTATTTCACTATTTTTACACTGTGTGCAGTAATGAACACTGCCAAAAAATGCAAAATGCCTTAGGAACTGTGATCTCACATTTTTTGGCCATTGATTTTCCAAACTCACTGCTTTACTTGACCTTTTTTTTGCATTATTCTAGGAGGATGCAGTTTATCCTTAGAGGCAACGTTTCCATGTCCCTTTAGCAAACATATTTGAGAACAACCAGAATATATTCCTTTACAGTGACCAAATATAGCCTATACATCTTGAGTGGAAACTGACTTTAAAACCAGTTAAATCCTATTTAAGGTAGATAATCGCTAACATCATTAATTCAGCATACATTAAGGGAAATAGTAGTAACACTACAACAGTGGTGATATGATTCATTAGTTGATCCCAAAAAATGAAAATACAACCACAATGTCTGTATTTCCTGTGGTCTCCCAAACCAATACCCTTGGTCCTGACTTAATGAGGTGCCATCAAGCTTCAGGAATCAATTACCAAGTCAGAAGCAAACAGTAGCATTGTCCCAGCAGGGTGCTTAAGAAATAGCAGGGCATGTCCTCCAGTAATTCTGTCTTGCCTCTCTCCTGGTTTTACCAGCTCTATATCCTTCATCCTAAGAAAATGGCTCCTCAGGGAATATTACCTAAAAGCAGGCAGTTCATCTCGCTAGTGAGCACGGTGCTGCAGCCAGCTCTCTACAAAGCTGAAGGGAAAAGATGGGCATGTCTTTCCCCCAGCAAGCAGGCTCCTCTCTTGGCCTGGGAGCTCAGGTTGCTGTGGTATCTGGCTGAAAGCCTGTTAATGGGGAAAGTCCTGCACTCATCCCATGTCCCCGTGCTTGCCACCTATGCATTATCTGCAGTATCCAATTTTCCATGTTCTAGATGCCCTGACCCAGACACACAGTTTACACCTGTGGGAGGTAAGTAATACCATGGCCAACGTCTGGGAGCCACCTCGGGAAGCCAGGACATCTTTGATTTCCTGTAAGGCAAGCGCCAAACACAGCTGCCATCTCTAAATACCCAGCTACAGTTTGTATGGACATTCGCACTAGATTTCTGTTGTACATGCATGAATGTTCCCACTTATAATTTAAGAGCATAAAACCCCAACTGGGGTTTGCAGAATTGTTGGGTTGGTCTCAATCCTCATTTTGGGGCATTGAATTAACTCTCTGCATCGAAACCCAAGGCAGTTCAACAAGGAACTTCTCTAAGGGACCTTTCTCTTCAGGTAGGGTGGATAGAAGTGTACTGGTGAGTTTACCCCATGTTATGAACTCCTCCAACATGTCCCCCTGCTCCCAACCTATGCAAAAGTCATGTGGGAGTCTATGACGCAGGGTTTAAATTTATCCAAAGCAAATGAACTTGACTCCGTGCAGGACAAAATGAGAACTGTCAGAAATACCCTCACCACGAGGAGGCCATTTGCAAGGAGATAACCCAGAAATGAGGTGTGCTTGGATGCTCTGACCTCCCTCCATCAGCCCCAGGCTCAGCCACGATGGCAGCGGAGGTGATGGGCCAGGCACCAGCTCCCTGGGTCAGGCAGCCCATGAAATAAGAAACTCTTCCTCACTCTTTAGGCGGACTAATGGCACAGTGAACAAAGAGTAGCCTCCAGGGCTGTGTCAATACTAGTAAATTCAAGTGTGCCAAGGAATGTTCCTGGCACCGAGGTGGTTTATTATGCTAATAAATTGTTAGTGGTGCCTGGCACAAATGAGATTTGAAGACTTCCTAGCATGGTTCAGGAGTTATTTCAGGCAAAGGGGCCCCTCACCAGAATGGACTGCTCTGTCGTATTGCACAAGCAGTGTCCTTGCAGACCATGTGCCTCCTCTCACATCCCACTGGTGTGCAGAAAAGCCCTGGCAGCCCTGGAGAGGAGTGTGGTAGCTCCAGAAGGGTGCGATGGGGCAGTAGCTGCCAGGGTTGCTGGTGCATCAGGCGTGAGTGGAACGGCTCCAGCCAGGGCTCCAGCCTTCCTCCAGAGGGATCCCTCCTTGCCACTGCAGGGACAAGCTCACCACGATAAGGCACCCACCACCTCCACACGGCCTTCGTGCAGGTGGAGGCCTCACACGTTCAGTCCATCTCAGCCCAGTCCAGTGAAGCTGACCGAGCTTGCCTGCCTGCGGGGACGAGCGTGTGCTGCAACACGAACGGAGCTGGGCACAGCCCCAGCTGGTGAGGGGCCAGCTGCCCTCTCTGCCATCCGCACCAAAGAGAGCGGCCCTGCTGCAGACACGGGCAGCGGGTGGGCAAAGTGGCTGCACACCAGGAGCAGGACGTGAGGGAATGCCCGTAGCCTGAGAGAGATTTTGGAGGAAACAGAGTGACGTGGTGTGCAGAAAGGGTGAAGGACAGCAGAGATTCAAGGGCAGCCAGGGCTGTTTCTTGGCTAGGGAACAGAAAAGGACTGCCAGGCAACTAGGAGGAGACCAGTTATTTAGTTTAATTAATATGATTATTAGTATTTGTAATAATGCAACAATATAACAATAATATAATAAAAAGTACAGTTATTATAAATTATAACTACTATTACTATTTTATTACTACTATTATTAACGTTATTACTATTATCAGCATAACACATAAGAACAATGATTGGAGAGGTGCATATGTATGTTATACAAAAATGGATCATTCAGAGGGAAAGAACCAGGAGGAGGGAAAGAATCAGGAGGAGCTCTACACTGTCGGGTCCTCAGATTTAGACTTGTTGACATGGAAGTTAGAATTTCATTGCAATTTGGGTGTCAAAAATAAAGATGACTTGAGAAAAACAATCAGGGATAACAGGCAGTGAGAGCAATAAACTTCTCACATCAACAGCTAGAAATGATCACAGAAGATTACACTCATTCAGGTATTGAAAATTAGGCTAAAGGCTATTTCTACCTCGCTGAAAGGAAGGTAACCAAACAAAATACATTTCCTTGACATGTACGTATTATATACTTTTCTTCATTAGTAATAAATATATAACAAAAGGATTCTGCCTTGATAGAGAGCTCTTCCTGTGCTCTGAACCTACACACACAGAAAGAAATTTTTCTTCCTTGCATCTTATCATCTGAAGTTTGGGTGAGATTTATTCCATATGATGATTTCTTCTATTGTTTTTTAATGTTGCTTTAAGTTTCTAACAGTTATACTATGGATCTCACACAATCTCTGTAGTAATTTAAACCTGCTTTTAGCTGGCCTGATGTAGTCCATCATGAATATTTTCAGTGAAGTTCTTTTATAAAACAATTCTTTCTAACACTTCTCTGGAGCTGCATCCTTGAAAACTCACACTTTCAAGTTCAAGTCAAGGAGCAAAATATTTTAGCGTAAAAATTTTTATAAGCAGAAATCAGTATAAACATTGATATTTCCCAAAACCCTCTGACTCCAGAAAGCTGAGACAAGTCAGAGCAACATTAGTTTCTTGATTTGCTTTCGAGTATTTAGAGCTCATGATCCACTAGATGCCTGTCTTAACTTCAGCTGTATGGAATACCACTTCTTTTCTGCCTCTTTTTTTTTTTTTTTTTTCTATTCCACTCACCCACTAGAGCAATTGCAGGATGTTTGATGTTTGTATGTAATTATGGTTGCCACATTAAACATAATCTGAAAAACTGTTAAACTGGAATAGAAGATTTTTCCATGAATTCTCAAGGTGGAACAGAAAGAAGAACAGAGGAGAAGGGAGGGCTCTTGACCTGTTAAAATGTTAGTGTGTGTGTGGTCTGATAAACAAAATATTCCCAGAACAAACCTTGTTCTCTGGGGAACAAACCAGTCCCTTGTTATAGAATAAGTTTTAGAAGGCAGAAACATACTCTGATACCTACATATCTAACCTGGAGAAAAATTCTGCCCATATCCCAAGCTTGCCAATGAATTTAAACCACAAGCTTGTGGCTACGACATATCAACCAGCATTTTGGGGATTTCAAAGCATATGCCACAGTGCCCCTGTTCTAGCAGTTCCTGAGAGAGAAGATGTTGCTTTCCTCAAGGAACAAAAGAAAAAAAAAACTCATAAAGAGTAGGACAGTCCTTTGCCTGCAGAATTGCTTCCTTATTTCTGCTTCATTTGCACAAGCACTAACCATGCCCAGCAACTTTCTGCTGGAGCTGCTCGAGCAACTGTCCCCATAAATCCACTCTCATTTGCTCAGTTATTCTCCTATGACATATTTGTACTAAATTGGAAATAAAAACCATCTTCTGAGTTCCCCTGTTCTCTCCTTTTCTAGTTAAAGCTGAGTTAATTACAAGGGAACAAGGGAACTCCTCAAGGAAATCACCACAAGAGAAACTCAGGGATCAGATAGCTCCACGTCTTCCTAAGAACACCAGTCACCTTGAAGACAAACTTCCTACTAAAGACTGCCCATGAACTCAGTCTGAGTTTCCATCCTAGCTTGATTCATAGCAGTAGAGTCTGGTCATGCCATTGATATGGCATGGTAAAATCAGAAGGATTCTCTCCCTTCCTATTAGGATTTTACTGAGTCACACATGAAGGGACCTTGTGCCAGGTGTTGTATGGAAAGAGGAATATAGAATCCCTTTATCTTGCCCAAATTGTTTTGTAATCATTTCTGGTCTCAGAAACAGAAGTGTGCTTTGCATCCTCTCAGAAATAGTAGGCAAAAAGTGCAGCCTACATATTACATATTACATATTACATGCAGTAATATGATAGAAGGAGACCAGAAAGCATCATAAGTCAGGAGCCTTTTACTTTAAATTAATACATTAATCTATAATAATAAATCTAGGGTCCCCCAGAGAAAAGCCTTGAGAAAGAGTGTGTGGAGCTGGATGTAGTAGACTGATACAGTTCTGCCACACATAGACTGCTCATTCTGCATGGCAGTAGCAGATTTGGACAATTTGCGCAATAGTGACTGAATTAATCAGTATTCATCCTCTAGCATTTTGCAGCAGAAAATTTTCTGAATTCTTCTAAATGTGAAGCTATGACTATAAAATTCTTAGATCTTACTTTCTTCTGCCTGGACAATGTCTCTAGTCACCAAGAGCTTTGCAGAACATCAAAGAGCAGAGAGGCGTTAGGTGAAAAGACAGGCAACTCTTACGACAGTTTCTGCATGAATTAAAGAATGCCAAGACTTATTTCCATTAGCGCATCGTAGAGATGCAAGAATTCTTCTGAGCTCTGACATTCCCACAGCACTTTGAGAAACCTTCCCAATCTTTTCACATCATTTCTGACAAGTGAAGGGTTCTGCTGGTTTTCTGGATCTTCTCATTCCCTGTTTTTTTTCTGTGCTTCACTCACTCACAGCTCTGTTGTGAAGACATGCAGCTATCACCCCAGTGACCTTTGTTTGCTTTTTGCTTTTATGGAAAAGCCATTTTCACTGTGTAAATGTAAAGCCATAATCTTTCACACAAACGGCAGCTTTCAAAACAGGAAAAAAATAGCCCATATCAAATGGAATATCTTTATGCATCAGCACTGCATCTCATTAGAGCCTTTGATCTCCTCCCTTCAGCACCTTTAACCCTGTATAGGCGCTACATATATCTGAAGGGGGGATGTTCTGGGAGCTTGGGCTTTCCCAGCCAGAGAGGACCTGCAGCTGCAACACAGGATGGAGGGGCTACCTAGTCGTTTGTAAGCTCTGTAGCCAGCTAAAACACACATAGCTGTCCTATGGATAATTAAGGTAAAATCAGAGCATCTCACCACCAAACTATATGGTCAAGTTAAAAAAAAAAGATATGAACAGAAGTGAGTTGTGACTTCTAGTAATGGACTACGTCTGCATCATCAGAACCCAGCTTATATTATCATAAAAATCACCTCTGAAATGAGAAAATCTCTTCCCTCCAGGTCTGTGATTAAGCTGAAAGTTTGTTTATCTAGCTGTTAGTGTCCAATTAAACTGATATTTTTTCCAGAGGCTAATACTGAACAGTCATCTTTTTCAATTTTTTTTTTCATTATTACACAGAACCAAACTCACCCCCACACTCCTTCTTTAAGGAGTTTTACCAGCTCCCCAGTGCCCTGTACATCAAATTCAGATTTTCTTCCCTGTTTTAAAGGCTTGTCATGTTGCAGAATACGCCTATGGCAGTGAACCTGACTTCTTTTATGCTACAAAATGTCTTGTGACATGTTATTGTCTTCACTCCTAGCTCAAAAGACATGTACTTCCTTTCATGGTGCCCTATCTGTCTGAAATGCCCACTCTAGTTCTGCCCTAGTTGCATTGTTTTTTAGCTGTTCCTAATATTCAGCTGTTTTTTTGTAAATTAAATTAATAAGCAGGTTTCAGTATAATCTAAAGCTAATAAAAATTTATCATAACAATCACCATCTTCTTCCTTCTCCAGACACATCTTAATACAAATCAAGTCAGAAATCTTGATCAAGTCAAAAGTTGTGCTTGGAGACCTGTATAGATGATCCAGTAACTTGGGTGTTACCTTGAGAGTATGATATCTGGGGGAGGCAGCTGTGGCTGTAAGTTTTTTAATCCATAAAAAGATATTTTAACCCCTATCTTGCTGTTGCCTGGTTGAAGTAGGAGAATCCTGCCTGAAAGAAGGATATAGGCAACCCATTGGATATAATGTTGATAAAAGCTAAAGATAAGACAAAGATAAGCACTGTCAGGCAGGTTAGTGAAGTTTGTTATGAAATTACTAATAAATTTCAAGGTAACTTATTACTGTGTAACCATTTTTTTTTATTAGTCTAAAGACTTTTATTTCAGATGCCCAGTCAAAAATGATACAGGCACAGTATTTACATCAGATTGTATACTAACCACAGTATGGCTGTCTTATAATAGTGAATTCAGGAAGTGCAATAAGTCAAAACTAAAAATAAATTTAAAAAAAACGAACTCAAAAAGTCAATTCACTCTGAATTCTGTGAGCTCCTAGAGGCCCCTGAAATCCCCCCACAGAAGAATAGTCTACTTCTGCCACTTCGCCTGGAATACTCTGTTGACTTGAGTTAACTTATTAAATTAACATGATTGTTTCTCGTTGCCTTTTTCAGATCTTTGAGTTTTTTCCACACAGGAGATTTGTTTTTTTCTTCTTTTCTTTTCTTTTTTTTTTTTTTTTGAAGGATATGAGAATATGAGAAAGGAAACCCTGCTCCGCATCAGCTCCTGTCTCATTGAGCACACGCGCGATCCGAACAGGCTCACAGGTTACAAGTCAAGGAATCCTCCTGCAGGAGCAGGAGCCGCCAGATGTGCACCCTGCCCTGGGAGCACCGAACGCTCCAGCCCCTTGCAGGAGGTGGCTGGCAGGACCGCTCTTGGGCAGGAGTTTTGGGGAAAATAACAGCAACAGAAAAGATGCCTCTGACCCCCTTCTGAGAAAAATAATAAAGATTATCTGTTGGTCTCATCTAGAATATAAGGTACATTTATTGGCACTGCTGTTGTTTTTAGCATTGATTCCTATGGAAATTAGGAACTGTGTCTGTAACTCTTCATCTCTCAGATGAATCCAAGGGCCAGTTAGGGCAAGTTTTGCAGGGAAATAAAGACTTCAAGGATATTTCTTTTCATTCAAACCAAATAGGTAACCATGTCGCTAACTCCCATCTATCTTCCCACATAATTTGAAGATTGAAGGATCCTGAGCTGTATGACCATTCTGGTAGCTTTAGGGATGTTTTAGCACTTACCTAGGACTTTACCATTGAATGTCAGGACTTTCATGGCAGGACATTTGAGTGACAAATCTTCATATCAAAGAAGAATACTTCAATGTCAAAACATGTGAGTAGCAGCAGTCAAGTCCGACATTTTGCTAAGTTTCATAGAGTACTTGAGGAATGACAAAGTCAGCCCTAAAAAAGTAAAATCTATGAGAAATGAGATGTTTGCAAGATGTACACTGGTGTGTATTTCTCTCCTCAGCCTAGATCCAAACACAGCTGAAAGCTGTTCACAACTCACATAGAGGGAATGGTAATAATTACACATTTGTATTTCTTTTTATTGCTTCTTATAACTTTTGTTGTTTCCCAGTTTTCAGCAATATTCCATTCTTAAGGGTAGAAAAGCATGTCATTTTTAAAAGAACTATACTTAGTTTCTTCTCTTGGATCAACAACTCAGGTGACTTGAGTTATGAACCTAAACAAGGCTCTTGAGAAATTAATCTCTGATGAATATCCATCCAAGTTGCTGCAAGTTAACTCAGGCAGTGCAAGGAAAACTTCCTTACATAAATAAGGAGAGTTGAAACATCCCTTTCCACTGAATAAACAGAAATCAAAAAGCAATGTCAGTATGTGGAATAGACCAGAAAATGACCTGCGTGTTGGTTACATGTGCCATTTTAATCAATGCATTTGCTCTTACAGATGTGGGTATCAACCAATGTGTAGCCACCATCTCTGCCAGCCAAGAGGACATGTAGCCTATCCTGAAAGCAGAAAGTCTGGTAATTGCCAACGTAGAGAATCAGACAACAAACATTTGTTTCTATAAACATTAAAGGACTAAATGACCCTGTCAAAAAGAAAGAAGATTTTACAATAATAGCAGTAATATGCAATAGAAAAGACAAATGCGAAAGTATCCCATTACCATAAGCCATTTTGCAGACCATTGATGGAAGATACCTGAAGATGATGCAGGTACAGCCATTATATTGTTTTCTAAGACTTTGTCTTTTTCATTTGATTTTTTTCTCTTAAAAGAATAACTGTTAGATACAGATAGCAGATGCGATATGTGATAGCATTATCAAAGGTACTCTGAGGGGAAAGTTAATAACCACTTCATACACACACACAGACAATCCTCTTAATGCTTTGCAGTTTCATAGTAAATTTTGAGAAAAGGAAGAAAAAAAGAAGAGAAATATAATGAGACCAGAAAGGTTGACTCCCGTACCTGACAGCTTATTGTAACGACAGGCTCCGAATGGTGTTTAGAAAATTAAGAATTTTGAATGTGTATTTTCCATGTTACACTACATAACTCATATTGCAGAATTAATACAGCCTGTTTCTCTAGCACTTTAGAAAATCATTTTATTACAGCCTGCAAGGGAGTGAGCAACTGATCCAATTAATCATTATTCAACTGAGAATTAACGAATGCTTAGTTACTTCTTGGGCTGATTAAGGTATATGTAGGCAATGAACTCAGCAGATTCTCAAACTTCATGAGAAAATAAAGAAACTTGAGGAAAACTGAATCCCTCATGAGTTAGCACTGATATAAACAGGCAGAAAGTCTAGGAAAAAAAATCTGATAGTATGACAAGCCAATAGGGATGAGGGAGGGCTGAGAACCAGCACAGATGGGGCGCAGGATGCTTTTGGATAGTTCTGTAGAAATCTTGATATCACAGAATGACACCTAATCCAATATTAGAAAAGAGGAAAATTACTACCTCAAAGACCTAACCTTTCTTTGTTTAAATTCAGAAGATAGAAAAAGTCTGGGTAGCTTTTACTGCAGAAAAGAAAAGTAAGACTTGGACAGGGCTTTTAATATGCATATTCATTTACTTTTTTAACCAAATCAAAATTTAAAGAGCAGCTTAATTCCTCTTAAAAAGCATCATGGATTGTTGAGATGAGGAGAAACTGAACTAGCTGCATTCAACATTAGCTGATTTTATTAATAAATGTTGACACAGATTCTTGACAATATATTTTGGTAAATAAAGTAGATTGAGATTACATGCAGCAAGATAAAACCAAGATTTTCAGTTTGCAGACTGTTGACATAATACAGTAGGAAGACCCTTGAGCAATACTTAGTTTTCAGAAAAAAAAAAATGCTGCATTTTGTACAAGATTTCCTGACTTCCTTAAAGGCAATCACATTCTTATGAGATCTTGGTCTTTTCTCAGTTCCTAATTCCCTGCAGATTTCCTGGTCACCAACCTTATGCACATGCTAATGTACCTATCTGCACATGGCCAGGGTACATCCAGCAGTACAGATTTAGAGGGTGACAGTGATGATTAAGGGTATTTCTTTTCCATGTAATAGAAACAGATACAGTCACAATTTCTTTGCTTTACTATTTCTGAAAAATATTCTATGCTCTTACCTAAAGAAGAGAGAGAGGGCAACAAAAGTGCAATCTATTGACTTACTGATTTTTAGTCAAATTAATACTGTTGGTTTAATTTCTGTAGCCATTCATTCCATGACACAGATGTTCATTAATTTCTTCTTCTGACAAGTGATGGTTATAAACATAGCAGTTTATTTAATAATCTTCCTTGTGAATATTCCAGCCATCACAATTCTAGTCAGAGCCAGCAAGTACTTTTGACAAATTCAGTGTATCTGCAAACAAACAGGCTTATTAAATTCTGTTAAAATGACATTTGACATTAGCAAAATGTTTTGCTTTCCTCGAAAGAACTGTGCAGGTCAGGCTCCTTGAGAACGCAGCTGTGTTATTGCATCTATCCTTCAAACAATCATCCTACATGAGACTTGAGACATGCTGCAGAACGGTCAATGTGCAAAACCAAGGAGGAGGCATGTTTGCTTAGCTGGGATACAGAAAGATGGTCTGACACGTTGGGAGCACTACATGGGGTTGCCTGGGCTGGTCACTGGGGTCTGGAGGAAGTGCCTCTGTACCCACATGAGCGAGGCAGCCAAGAAGCACAGTATTTTTTGGTTAAACACAGCACCACGTGAATGCAGGTTGACCAGTAGGACTTGTCAGCACTACCCAATTGCACGATGTGCATGAATGGGCAGAAGTCCTGTGCCACGTGCTCTAGGTGTCCCTGCTTGGAGCAGGAGTTTTGGACTAAATGATCTCTAGAAAGCCGTTCCAGCCTCAACCATTCTGGGATTCTGAGAAGTTCACACTCAAAATTGAACACAGAGTACAATGATGAAGCAGAGCTAAACCAGTCAAAAGACTTAACCCAGTAAGTACCAGATTGCACCACCTCCTTTGAAGTAGAATCCCAGATCTGCAGTTCATAAATGTTTTATATGCAAGTTACCGTGCATATCAGGACACTACAAAGCAGGCAATATTGTATGTCTGGGGCTGGGCTGTACAAAAGTTGATCAGCAGTAGTGTTCAGAGTGAGTGTTCAGAAAAAACGCAGGGAGTCTTTTCATGGTGAGTTCTTTTCTGAAACTGTCATTGATTGAACTGAGACTGCTGTACTAAGGTTCTGTTTTTTTTTTTTTTTTTTTTTTTTTCCAGTCAGTGTGTGCAATTCTTTGCTTTTCAAGAAAGATAGCTTTTGCCTCTCATTTTGGAATTTTACTTCATTTTAAATTATATTCAGATTACATAAAATACAGCTCTGAATACTTTAGTTTAAATAGTTGTGCCTGTCTGAAACACTTGCCTTGATTATGACCAATAATGAAATTAAGGAAAATTCTATATAAATTCAAATGGCTTGTAAAATCATGATTCCTCTAATAATTACGCAGAAGAACAGATCCTTCTGCCTCCTGTCCTAGCCTAACAGTGTTCTGCCCAAGATGGAAGGTATATAGCATTTTTTGCGCCTTTCTTCCAGTTAAATGAGGAGGAGATAATAAAACATAAATGCCTCTTTCATGATCTTCATCTTCAAGTTTGGAGAAAGAAATCCAGAAAATTCCTAAGTCTAGACCATACATGAACAAATACATAAGATATATGAGAAACACCAGACACTGAGCTATTTTGTCTCAGAACATTTTTATTAATATGACGTACAAACATTACTCTTTCCCATCATGATCTCGCATCATTCCAATACTATAAAGCAACACATAAAAATGACTATCAAAAAGGAACCTTGAGGGGAAAAATGTTTTAAGAATGACATTCTACCTCCTGAACCAACCCCATTTAGCCTGGTTTGGTGTGGTATGTGTGCAGAGCATCTCTCTTCCTCTGTCCTGCCCCGAGGTGAGAGTTAGGCAGTAATAAATCTGCACAGGGTCAGTGCAAGAGCCCCCACTGCTGCTGTGCACCAGGGCAAGCGGTGCAGAGCCGGGTTAGGAGTCAGCAGGCTGTGCTGAGTCACGTTTCTTCCCCCAAGCACCTTCCCGCTGCCCGCAGGGGGTCAATAAGGAGGGAGAGGAACTTAATACTTTTATGACTGTAGGTTTTTCATTAGTGTTCAGGAGCAAAGCTCTTTCCCTCCAAGAACATGTGCAGACAAGAGGTCTTGCACAGTCCCGGTGTTGCCCTAACAATGTTACTCTCTGCTGAGGAGACCACCCTGTGGAATAAAACTCACTAAATCTGAAAGGGTGCCATGGGTTGAGGGTAGTAATTACACGTGAAATCTAGGTGAAGACTACTGTCACGTGCATGGTGGGGCCAACAGATGCCAAGTGACATCACCTCCCTGCAATACGTCAAATTAAAATAATAATTTGGACTAATTATTGTTGAGGTTCAGAAGCAATAAGCTCTGCATTTCATTATTTTTATCATTCATCTAGATCCGTAGGTAGGTAAAACGACAGAATCAGTTCATCCAGCATCACAAGGACTCAACTTTCCCCAGGGTAATTAGATAGTCATCACTCACAGAAATGTTTCAAAAGAGAGCTAGTCCAAACCAGGGTTTGTAATATTATTCTCTCTGATTAGGGGAAGGTTGTGTTTATTTCAGTTTTAATAACCACAGTATTCAAAGAAAAGATTAAATTAATGCACTAGGCAGAAAATCAAGAAGCTGTTATACCTCAAGTAGCTACCATCTCTAAAACCATATTCAAAGAATAGAAGATCTCTCCAGTATATTACACATCTGCCCTTGTTACATTGTAGTGACCCATTCATTAAAATAAAAAGTTCCATGGACGGAGTACATGATTTCATATAGAATGTTCTTAGGTGCCAATATCTGGGTTGGGACCCATTTCTCAAGAGCAGTTCATTAATTTCAACAGTGCATTTGCTTTAAGATGACATTTTGTTGAGAGCAATATCTATGCATCCCATAAACGGGACTATGCATGTAAGGAGCCTAGGATTTGGTTTCAAAAGTGATCTTGAGCTATGAACAAGCAGCTTTAACTGCGTTTAGCAGTATATTTTGAAAGAGGAGTAAATGGTCAGACTGACGTAAGAACTACAATGCACTTCATGCAACTAATTCTCAAGTTGTGGGATTGCAGTAAACATTTATAGAAAGTAAAATTTAACTGAAATTACATCACCTGTGGGACTAAGAAACTCTTTGAGGTTTCTCCATAAAAAGTTTACAAATTCATTGACTGAAAAGCTGTTCACAAGCCAAAAATGATCATCATCTGGGAAGCAGATGCAGCAATTCATAAAATGCTTCTCTAAGTTTTATGTGGCTATTCATTAGAAAGTAAGTTTATTTAAGATGATTAAAGTATGCAATAAATATTCAGCAGTGAAGTACCCTGTAAATTGTAATAATAAAATGATTGTACCTTGGTTTTGAGTACCAATGGAAAGATCAATCTAGTAATTTTTTTCTTGGGAGATAAATCCCCAAACCTTTCAACAGAGACTGTAAATGAGAGAATTTAGCCAAACCCAATGACCAAAGAGGTGCTTATTTAATCAGGTAAAGAAGGTGGCACTACTAGCTCAGCAAGGAGATAATATAAGGATCAGACGGTACTTATGTAGCTTAGCCAGACACTCACCATAAAAGGAATTGATCTAATAAGCTTAGAGTGCATCTCTCTTCTGATTCTAGTTTAGAAAAAGATCAAATTCATTCCTATATATTTAAACACAGGCTTCAATATTTTGCAGTATTGCAACAATCTGGATTCATATTTTATCCTGCAGCTTCCAGTTTTGCAAATTTAAGAGTATAAGCCCTGGCATCTGTCTGCCAATGCCTCTACCACAGTTGTTCAAAACTAATCTGCAATTAAATCTGAAATGGCCAGTTTTGCTTATACGGGCAATAACACAGGAGGGAATTTCACAGTCAGATCAATGTTTGGATATAAATACCATCAGGAGCAAAGATGAAGCCTATAAAGTTTTTGAGAAAACATAGATGGCATGAAAAAAAGACCGAAAACCAGTGAGACAGAATACTAACAGAGAGTTCAGTTCAAAAGGGGCAAGTACTTGGTTGCGTGTACACAGTAATATCAGTGCCTTAAGTGGGGCTAAACAAGTGCTTACGTTCAGGCATGTTCTTTAATATGTTTCTGAATGTTGTCACACATGGGGACTTTTTCTATGCTAAAATCAAAATTTCAGATACTTGCATAGAAAAATGTTTGTAAGTTATTGTAATTTGAAATTTTGTTTTTTGAAATTCAGGCAGTGGGCCCCATGTGCAGACACTCTCAGAGTCTGGCTCTTTGGTGAGAGCCCTGCTCTGTGTCTCGCAGCCCCAGGACCACGTCTGCTGATACCACAGGACTGAGCTCTGCTTGCTGAATTTTCTGTGCAAAGGCATAGCTGAAAAGCAGCTGTTTGTTTGTTTCAAAATGCAGTTTTACAGCACTGATACTTTCATTCTGGTATAACCAAGAAGTTTTTTTCTACAATCAAATCAATCGAAATAGATTGTTCGAGGCACTGTTTCAGGGGCTACCTTGAGACCCATTTTGCTACTGCTCCTGCTTATGTAAGAAAATGTTGCTTAAAAATATTCTGACTGCCCTAAGGCGCCTCCTTACAGAAAGAAACAGGTAACAATAAAAACTAGGAGGCCTACTATTATTTTCTGATCCATGCAATCAAGCAAGGTAAGGTAAGGAAAAAAAAATACCTTCTGATAGGACAAGTATCCTCCAATAGACCAGAGCCAGTCTTCAGGGGCCAACAGGCAACACTGGCTCCTGTCACAGAGAGGACCTGTGGTGCCTGATGCTTTTGTGTCACCGAAACCCATGAAGAATTTCCTGGCCAGAAAGGCTGGCTGCCACCAGCCTTCGGCATCTTCCACTTCACAGCTCCCTATGAACATTTATTAATTACATATTATCTCTTTATCTTCATATTCCATGTCCCTACCAAATTTCTGTCACCAAAGGAGGAAAATCTGCTCAGATTGTCATGCATGCACAACTTAAAAAAAAAAGGGTGAAATTCTACCTATAATTTCATAAATTTGGACATTATTGTCATCCTGTTTGTGCTGGCACTAGATTGTCTTTTCAATAATATTTGCAAAGTCAGTACATGCACAGGCTGTTATTGTTTATATGGCATTGCTACAAGTCATTGAACTCTTAAACTTTCTAAAACTTTTTCTTTAAACTAACTTTGATCCCTGGTTCAATAGTCTTTCGCAAAGTGCCATGCTGTATTCTTCTTTGGGTTCACAGACATGCTCCAATAAATCTTATGAGGCTTTCTGCAACAAATATTTGCTTCAGAATACAGTAAAAAGAGAAATTACAGAACTTTTTGAACCAATTATTTGGCCCAGTTGTGCCACAGTGTGATACGCAAAGGAATGAAATATTCATTACTTTAAAACAAGTTCTTGAAGCTGAGTTCATCCCAGAGTTATTAAAAATTAATTGTATTAGAGTATTAGGTGCATACAAGCACTGTCATAGCCTTGTTTTATCTCTCAAGTTTTATGGTGTGAAATGGTCAATAACTTTGATTATTAAGTAGTGATTGCTTCTGGGTTTGGACAACATCCACAAAAAATAGCCACTAACCTCCTGCCCAGGGTACAGTTCAGTATTCTTTTGAGGGGAGAAAAATAGAGAAGGTCTCGGAGAGCTCAGTGTTAGCAAGCAAACATACATCTTTGTCAATGCAATCGTCTGAGAAAGGGGCCGCATCGATAGCTGCCCATGGGATAGTTGCCTCTGTCGGCTGGTGTTGATGGATTGATCCCGCTGCCCCTGCACGGAGTACGGAGCAGAGTCATTCCCTGCTGCTGACTTTCCCCATCAACCTTAAAACTCTCAGATAAAAATAAGAAATAGTTTTGGTGAAGGCCCTTGCAAGACAGCTGGGTGCAGAGGAGCGCACGGCTCCTGCTGCAGGAGGCAGCAAGCAGCCCGCGCTGCAGAGCCTGCCCCACGCGAGGAGGAACTTCCCCCCCCAATCTCCTGACATGGCTTTTTCTAACCTCTCTCCTGTCTCAGCAGGTGGATGCTGCATGCTCAGTCCCCACTGTTTCCACAGCAGTGACATGAATTATCTGTGAGTCCTGTTGTCCTGACATCAGGCAGCAGCAGAGGCTGTGCAAGGCCTGGCAGTACACGTTTCCCAGCAGTAATTAAAACAGTTAGGAAAATGGCCTGAACCTTAACCCCGCGCCCGCGCC
>JAWLRI010000128.1:28538-44749 GCA_034781795.1 Crypturellus tataupa | reverse complement strand
GGCCTGAAAATTAAACCCCCCCCCTCCCCTTTTTTGCCCCCCTCAGTATCTCCAGGCTTCTCTGTTGCAGAGCTGCATCTGACAGCTCAGTCACACGAGAAAACAGTACATATTATTTGCTGTTCAACCAGAGGTGGCCTGGCTGGCCACCACATTTAAGCATCTTCCAGTGCCACAAAAGTGAGAATGGACTGTGGTCCCAGGCTGCCACCATGGATTGTAGCTCCCCCACAGTCCAAAAAAGTGCACTTCAGAAAACTCTCAGAAATACCTTAAATTTTATATTTTTCTCTTGCTTGATCCCCCCTTTTAATAAAAAGAGCTAAAATGTTCCTTCATTGACCCAAACATCACCTCATTTATTTAATACATTTTAGTCATGAGCTCCATAACCCATGCCATAATGCTTGTGTCCTGGATGTTTAAGAACCGTGGTAAGTGTCTTTGGAGGATTACCATACTTTATCAGGAAGAAGTACTAGACCTCTACATTTTGACACAAGCTTTTTAGAATCCAAAGCTAGGTTAAAAACAAGTATACTAACACACTTCCTAATGCAACTTTTCCCTTGTCAAAATACAAAAATATTTTTAAAGTCTGAAATTGGTCAAAGTATTTTGCATTGATATCTGTAGCTATAACAGATAAGTTGTTACCTTTTTAGTAATATACTTGTTTTATAAATAGGTGTTTTAGAAAACTAACAACTTAATGCTGTCCATCTCATGCTTTGACAGATACAATGCCCTCAGCTCTGTCATTAGAAGGAAAATAGTTGCTAACTCCTAGCTATTTGCCATTATTCAGATTGTCTTAAAAGTAAGAAAAGGTTATTCTATTTAGTTCAGAAACATTACACCCAAAGGAGAAGTTAAAGCAAGAACAAAACCACCAGGGTGCAACCTAAACAAAGTTATTCATAAAAGCAGGTGATATATTATTCTGTTATGAGCAAAATGTTATGCAATAATCATTTGTCTTTATGAAAAAGTTCATAGGGCAAAAATAATCAGAGTGTGAGTCATTAAGCGAACACTGGGCACAGTGACTACAGAGACTTTGTCTTATTTCATTTGGATTAAGCAGTTTCTTAGGAAACTTTCTGGTGTAGTTTGGATGTAGCTAATCTCAATAAAACAGTAGCAGAAGTGATATCAAGTAGCAGTTGTTGCTCTTAGCTGAAATGTTCAGTGCCAAAGCAATGCTTTCATCAATAAGATGCATAACCCATTGGACTCATGGATGTGTAGATGTCTCAAGACTGTAGCAGTGGCAGATAAAGCAACAACAGCAGCTGCTGAAGATCCAAGGAAACAAAGGATTAGGTATCCCTGCTTTTATGAAGAGAACTTCCCGGATCAAAGCTGAATAAACCAGTTGGCAATCACTTCTGGGTGCATTTTTTCTTGTCCTAAACTTCCCTCTCTCATCCCTTCTTTGACAGGTCACTATGTTGGCTCTTCATCAGGCCTTGGGCACTGTTGGGGCGTTCTTGCTATGGCCCGAAGAGCCTGTTCTCTGAAGATAGATAACGTCCTCAGGGAACAGAAGAAAAACTGATTCAACAGAGTCATAGCCAGTGCACTGAGAGTCTCTGTGGTTACCTGCAGTATAGATTCTTTCTGTAAATCAAGGTTCTTCAGCATTCTGTCACTATTTAGTACAGTGATGGCTTAAAATCCATGGAAGTTAGAGTCACTGAGCTGCTACAATATGCTACTTATCATGCAATGTTATTCTACAACATGCATTTGTTGATTATAATTATGCAGGTAGATTTAATTATTTCAATTTATTTTGTTGCTCATTAAGATTAGGTGGAGCTTTTTTTTTGCATGGAGATATTAAATAAAATTGATCAGAGTTAATCTTTAGAATGGATTGATTAAAATGCTCTGAATCCTCTAGGGAGATTATGCTTCTATTGCGAATTTCAGTCAATTGAATTAATTTGAGTTTTGCTCTGGAAATTGGATAGTTCTATTTTATTTCTGTGTGAAAGCCATCATAAGAACTTAATGTAGTTTAACTGATTCTTTATAAACTCATATTTTTTTAAATACAGTTAAATTTTCTGAAGTTTTCCTCCAGCACTTGGCTCAGAGTACTGGACCTCTGTTCCATTAATCAACAAAAAGATGTGTAGCACCAAAAACTCAACACATAGACATTTTGACTGCTAATGCAGCACCTTTCTTAAAAAAAAAAAGAACAATCAGTAATACTATAAAGACTAAATTTTCCATTTCACTCATTAACTTACCTAAGCAAAAACTGTCGACCAGCTCACACAGAGTAGCAAGATAGGTGTAACTTGCAGCATCAAGCAATTAAAAGTATTTAAGAGTGTGTATTCTTATTTTGCCTTAATTACACAGCCTAGATTCTACACAATAATCCATGTGAAATTAATGGGAGCTGCACAGCATTTTGTGGTAGAGGCTGTGGCCTGTATCTTTGCAGGGCATCACAGCAGATGTATCCTCTTTACAGCGCTCTTGGTGCTGACCCGTCTCAGTTTCAGTTATGAAGATGATCTATTTTCTCTTCATTGTGGTGATAGATGGGTGCTGACAGCCACATTCACCATTCTTTTTCCATCTGTCTGTGGTGAGCAAAATAGCTAACTAACTGCTTTGTCGAAGACTGAGGTACATTTCCCCACAGTTGTTTATTCTGTATCCAACTTTTTGAACTCTTCAGCCTGAAGTTATTTTTCTGCTAACTGTATCTGTGGATGCTTAGAATTTCAGTGACTGTGCAACTCACTGTTCAGCAAGCACACAGTTATTCTGGAAAATAACTCTAAATTTAACCCTTATCAATCCATTCATTCCATTTAGTCTAGTTATTTAACTGTGTAAAAATTAAAAAAGCCAGTGTTTAATTATTTCTACCTACCAACACTGATATGTCAGCCATTAGGATTATTGCTGTCCCATTACAGAGAGAAACCCAGTACCTAGTATTTGAAATTGTGAGTAAATATTCATATATGAAAGACTGATACCAAGTGTGTCAAACTGACTCGTTTGTTAACCTGGGCTAAGCTATTTATAGTAAAAGCAAATAATGAGGTTGACACTTTCTCTTTTTATATTGATTTAATGTATTAGTAGTTCCTTGTGGGAAGATAAGCTGTCATCCTTTGAATGTCAGAAATAAATGCAGCAAATAACCAAATGGCAATTTTCTCTCCTCATCAATATTCTGACTCACTTGCTTCCCTACTTAGATCAAATCAAATTGCAATTCATATGCGAAGTTTTGTATCCAGTGGGGCTGTGCTCATAGGACAGACACTCGACCTTTCTGTTATGAATGTCAGGCTGAATTTTGTCTCCCACAGGTAAGAAAAAGCCTAAGAGCTCCCCTAGGCCACTGGGCACTTGCCATAGTGCAGACACACTTAAGAGTTTCTCTCTTCGTTACACAGATGTGATGGCAGGACCAAGTCATGACAGAATTTACAAGGCTCCTATAAATGTATAACTTATTTTTCTTTCTTTGAGCAATTAGGATCCTTGGTTAATTACAAGCAATATTTCTTACAAATGAGGACACTGAACAGAATCAGCCACGCAGACCAGGAATGCTCCAGCACAGCAAGGTCCCTGCAGCTGAGGGACAACGCGGGGGCATCCAGGACCCCTCACTCCAGCTAGCGGTAACAGTGCAAGTGCTTAATGGAAAGGTGCTGATTCCCAGATTGGGTAGTTAACAAGTTCTGCATCTTGAACGTTCAGATGGAGTTTCCACCTTCTGTCAGCCTCCAGAATCATCCTCATTGGTAACAGACTCACTGAAGGGAACAGTATGTCAGAGACTGCATCATGTTATTAATTGGAAACTGCTTTATAACCACAGCAAATCCCAGCTGAAGGGATCCCAACCATATCCATCCTTCCTACCAAAACGGGTCTCTACCAGACTTGCTACCAAAGGGACACCCCTGTAGATGAACTATAGAGAAGTTAAAGTCACCAAACTGTCCACAGTATGAGATAGAAGTAGGAAGGTGCAAAATATTTCCTGTTTGCCTTGAACTTTTATCAACCTGGCTCTATCCCTTGGGCTTTTATGTCTTTTGCCAACACAAACCCTTCAAGGAAAGAGAGTAAAGAGAGCTTTCTGGGAACAGCTTTCCAAAAAATGTCCTGCAGCTTTGTGATTTGGCTGAGCATTAGACAAAATCTTGAACTCAATCAAAATACTAGTAAAAATGTTTGACGGTCTCTTTGGAAAGCCTTTACAGAAGCAGAGGTTGGTGGAACTGGTAGCAACAGCAGAGGTAGGAGACAGCAGCTCAGCTACAGTGACCAGCAGATCTGGATATGACCCCAAGCTGCAAACAGGTTGAAATATCTCAGATAGTGCCCTTGTGGACCTTAGCACAGAGCATAACGAAAATCTTTCTCACTATAAAGAAGATCCCTCTTTGTTATTATCATTTCAGATCAAGGATATCTCAAATATTAGGGTATTTTTTGGCACTATATCTAGCTTGAGTTATTCCAAAATCCCATCCAGATTGGTGGGAATATTACTCAGATGGGATCTGAAGACCAGGATCATAACATTCAGCTTCTGGTCCTGTCTGGTTCTGTGTGCCTTTATTATCCTCTTTTTATGTGTTTTCATCTGACTGTGTCTTTGCATCTGTATCCTATTCCATCTGCTGCATAAGGACCATAATAAGATAAGACGCTATACAACCATTTTCAGCAGGCAGCAAGAAAGTATATAAGCTCATCAAGGAAAATAAGGGTTTCTCTGCCCTCATGGATGTGGTTTGCACACCTCAGAACCAACCCTACTTAGCAGATTGGGTGGAGTGACTTGAAAGAATTACAAAATGCTACTTTCAAAATGCAAAGTACTGCATTAGACAATGAATTCAGGATGTCAAGAGAAAGGCAAATTCATCCAAACAGCAATATTTTCAAGATTCTTTTTCTTTATAATATTATTTTTCTTTTCAAAAGCAGAACAAGCAAACAGAAGACGATGGGACAGAAGTGTGCCAGAATGAGAAGGATCTGACGGATCTATGACTTTGAAGTTCAATGCCTTTGATGTAGTGCTAAATAGTCCTGTTTTGTGCCAGTGACTAATCATCACAAAGTGATTTAATTGTTTATTTGGAATTCTACTTACACTAGGGAAAATAAGTGTATGGGCTAAGTCAGGAAAGATTCCTGAAAATCTGTATTGCTAGATACTATTTCATATTTTTATCTCATCTTAATCGTCCTAAATTTATCTTTTGAGATGTGAAAAAATATCCTAACTTTATCTATCATCTTTAATCTGTAATATGACAAATATATATATTTTCTTTTTTGAATGAACTAGAAGTTCATAAATTTCTAACTTACTTATTCCATGATTTGCACATCAGTATTTTCACAAAAATGTATTCAGTATAGCCAGGATTTTCAAAGTAATTTTGGACTGATAGAAGTGTGAATTCTGATGAAAATCTTGAAGTTGTAGGAGAGTTGCTAGTTGTTGTAGGTGAGTTGTTTTTCCTAGTGTAAGAAAACACAAGGAAATATCAAGGGAAAATCAGATCAGATCTAGTGATGACTTTTTTTAATTGCTATTCCTAAGGGCTATAGAAACCTGGTCATTGGTGTAGCTAACATCTTTACTCTTTCAGCAATGCTACAAAATTTTCATAATGCCTCAGCTCCTGATTTAAAGGACTGCCTGAGGATCCCAGCCTTCAGAGGACACTCGGGACCATATTACCAGTCCCATTAGTGTGATCATAGCATTTGAGTAGAGCAATTTGCAAATAGATCCCTATCGCACCCAGTTGGCTGAGAAATCCAAAGAAACCAAAAGAGCCCATAAGGTTTTTGCTTTTCAGCCTTCTAGTTTTTACAGAAACTTCCTGATGTAGAAACTTGCTTTATGATATTTCAGTATCTAGGGTTAATTAAAAAAAGCTATAAAACTTAACTGTACAGATCACTATTTAGTCCAGCTTTAAAGTTCCTTTCATGAAGCAGGGATTCAGTATTTTTACTAGAAGATGGATATGCATCTATGTCTTTTGAGTTTAGTGATATACAATCTTTATTTAATTCTGTGTTAAATAAATCATGTACAGTTCTTTGAGCTTCTTAATTTGATTGAGTATGTCTTTAAGAAAAAAAATAGTCTGTGTTTGAAAATTACAATTTACAATTTTCTGAACATGAAAATGCCTCATTGTCTCTGAAATGCGTTTCTTGAGTAATAATGATTAAACAATAAATCAGTGTTTGAAGTCAATTGATTCTCAAAGATACTAATTAAATACAATCTTTTTTTCTTGTTTTGATACATTTGAAGATAACCATCATGGTAGAAATTATCCTCATCCTCTCAGTAGGGTACATAGGATGTACTTGCTCCATTTAAGTCTGTGGCTAAACTTCATTAAACTTCACAAGCACAGGGCTGGTTTTGCAACATATTATAATGTTTCATTTCTTTGAGTGTTTTTTATTAGATGTATGACTGGATTTGTTCCATAAAATATGAAGAGTGTCCTAAGAAGCTGAGCAGCTTTATCTAGAATCACGGCCTTCCTTCAGCAACACTGTTGCTAGTTGGAGGAAGGGTTTGTAGAACTTTTTCTGTGCAGACAATAGATATAATCCTTTACAAAGGATGGAAATCTTTGGGCTTAATTTGGATAGATTAGTACCTCCTATAAAGTGTCCATTTATTTCAGTTGTTTCATTTAAAAGGTGATTCACCTTAGGTCATCATCATTCAAACTCAATAATCCTAAAACTTAACAACTACAGCATGAAGGACAAGCCACATCTTCTCCATGACTAAGGCTCCTTGAAGCAAATCAAGATGTCCCAAACATCATTTCCTAGACCGGACTATGAATTACCTGCGACTCCAATGCTGCAGAGATTGATGTCTGTCCCTGGGCCAACTCCTCCCTGGTTGCTGCACCTTGAGCAGCCCCTTTTTCCCAGCCAGGGGCACCTGGAGACACATCTTTGCTCAACGCCTCCAAGCCTGTATCTGCACTCAAAACCCACCCTTGAGGACAATCTTCAAGTGTTTCTTGGCATGAGACAAGCTGTGACCAGCTGACAATGCCAAAACTGGGACGGCATCTTCAAGTATACATGTGTTCAACGTTTCTTATAAACAAAATGGCAAAATGTGACAGCTGTGTACAGTTTTGTTTGTTTGTTAAAATATTTTCAAAAGCTGTATAGGGTGCATCTTTGATGCTCACTGAAAACACTGCTTGGAAACAGGGCTGAGGAGATGGAGTAAGTCATCCTGTTACTGGGAACAGAGAAAAGAGGAAAGTTCCTCCACCTACCAGTTTGTAGCTCAGAAACTCCTCAAAAATTAGTCAGCCAGGCTGAGATCTAGGTAGGGGGGATTAATCAATACCCAAAAAACTAAAAAAGTAAGTGTGCTGTGACAGAGTGAATCCTTGCTGTCTGTGCAGTGACTCCTGCAAAACCCAGTCCAGCAGCTTGTCCTACATGGAAAGCGTGAGGGATTCGGAAACTTCAGAGCTACCCGGCATGGAGGTTCCTCCTCCTTCCCCACCATGTCCCCCTGTGCAGACTGTCCCTGAAGCCCCTGCCCCGTGCTCTGCTCCTGTGGCCACCCGCGGCCGTGTTGCCCCTCCTCTCCCTTGCCTTCCTGCAAGGCTCTGCAGTTATCCGCAGACCTCTCAAGGTCCGCTACGGCCTGGAAATGAATTCCAGGTTTACGAACAAACCAAGCAAGTTTAGTAAATAGAAGGGATTATTTATACCACCTGCACCTCAAAAGGCGTTTGAAATGCCTTGGGAAAGGTCACCTGAAACTGGCAGCCCAGCACCAGCGCTCTAGCTATGCGGATTCCTTTTTGTGTGTGTGTGTGTGCATTTAATCATGTGGCGCATGTAATTTACACGATCCTTGCTGATATGTGCAAGACCTTTACTGCTGTTCTTTCCTTACTTGTCGGGCAACTAATCATGAGACTTTCAGTATTTTAAAATCAGATTAATTTGCTGCTGACCTGGAGAATGAATGCTAACTAATGGTTCCTTAGAACTAGTGTGTTTCCTTACCAGCCTTTTGTCAATGTTATCAGTGGCAAAGTCATGTTGTAACTCCTAATATGTTCTACTAGCAGGGGTAAAGGACAAACCTAAGTGAAATGTTGCTGTAGTTTCTCCTTGGGAGAGGTGATTTTTCAAACATGCTAGACAGAACTTTACTGTTACAATTAATAAGATTGTGCTTCAAATACCCATCATACATGTCTATAAATGTCAGAATATTGATATGCAACTGGTTTTCTAAATTTGTCCCCATGAAATATTCCATATTAACTTCCAATAAAAGAAAATGCACAAAGCTGAAGAAAGGCACTCGATGTTGTTTCCTTATTCATCTATATTTTTAGACAATAAAGGCCATGGCATAAATTTGAGAGTGCTTTAGTGCTTTTCAGTGCAACTCTTAAGCATTGCTTAACATCTACCCTTACTGAATGGCAATGTAATCCCTTTCAGCTTTGAAATCAATGCTTATTAACTCTTCAATTTTGTTATGTACATGTCTGTGTATATTCAGAACCATTGCAGTCAACACTAAGACTTTAGGTCTTACCTTAATATAATGAAAATTTTAAAGGTCATTCCCCAAAAGAAAGTATCACTATAAAAATGATTCCAGAGAAATATCCAAGAGTGACGTAGGGAAATAACTCCAGATAGGGAATTTCTGATCTAAAGTCTTTGAACACTATAAAAATAAAGAAAATTAAAAATCAGAACATAAAAAGTGAAAATGTGCATAAAGACCAATTAAATAAATCCCTTAAATCTACACATACAGTACTGTGACTTTATATCTCTCCCTCAGCTTTGTGAAAGTATGCCTGATGTTACGGACTGACAGTTTGCTATCCTTCCCAAACTTGAAAGGTTATCATTAGAGTGCATGACAAGAAAAGGAACTAGAGTGATTTTTCTCCATTCCTCCGTCTTTAAAGAAAATGTTATTAAATTTTCTGTACTTGTTACATAGCACTGCTCTGCACACTTTTCTTCATATTGCAATTGGTGTCAGAGCAATGATGAAAATCAAGAGTAAGAAGGAAATCAACATAAGCAGAGCCAAGTGCAACTTCGGGAGCTAATATCTCAAAACAATTACATATTACAATGAGAGTGTGTATACAGGTTTGGTCATCACCAAAAAATACTGTTCTGAGCCATATCATCTTGACCTCAGTCACTGAGTTATTCTTTGATTTTTACAATTAGAAAAAAAAAAAGTTGAAAATTTCCACTAAGTTGAAAATTTTCCAGAACAGCATGTGTTATTCCTTAGTGTACACATAAAATATTTAGAGAGTGTTGCTAAATGTCCCATTCACTGCACAATACCAGGGTACTAAATATAGAACCTCATGGGCATTCAAAGACTGCCTGTAGATGAAATAGTCTACAGTCTCCACCGTATAGAGAGACCAACCCTTACCTTTAATGTCCTCTTACCGTCCCTAGCATTCCAAAGAATAAAAAAAAATCCCAAAATTAGAGCCAAAAAAGGAGGAGGAATTTGTTAATGATTAATGTTGCAGGTTGAGGGAACAACATCAGGAAGACCCACCATCACAACATCTCACCTGCAAAGTACATGCAGATGTGGACACAGAAGAAATCGAAGAGGCATCAGCAGCTCCTGTTTGATGCTCGTCAGGGTTGGGAAGAGCGCTAGGCCTGATAAGTTCAGGGTTTACTGTCCTTATTGCTTCCGTCAGGGCTGCTCAGCCAAATCATCTAGACCTTGGTCTGCAGCTTCACTCGGGCAAGAGACTGATCCTGGAGACAAGTCCCGCAAGACCTTCAAGACCTTCAGCCACCTAAAGATGGACGAGACCTTCCTGCCCAGTTAGCTATGCTGGCTACCAAAAGTGGGTTAAGTGAGATGGAGGGAGGTACTTAAGAACAGAGAAGCCGAAGGGAACTTAATGCCCCTTTTTCCTAAATGTCTTCTGCCCAAATTTGTGTCAGAAGAAACATTGGATTGCTTTTTTCCATGAATGAAATTTAAAACAAACACACACATAAATAAATATCATTAATTACTATAAATTTCAGATAAGTTTTCACTGAACATAAAGTAAATACACTCGTCCTTTCATAACAGAACCACATCTAGAAACCCAGGGCCACCATTCGTCATGCTCCTTCCTTCAGGTCCCTGCAATGTCCTCCTACGTCTAAACTATATTGCAGTGGAGAATTAATATTAGCAAGTAGTAAGTGGCAATGTTCACGTCTTCCTTCTCTCTGAACAACAGAGAGATGTAATATCGTATGATTTGATATTATCTCCTCTCACCTTGAAATCTTCTGTAGGTTGGGATCTTGTTTTGGTGTAAAGTGTCTCCAAAACATTGCAGAGCTTTGTTGTTGTCATCCCTGACAGCTTTGACACTTTACCTTTGCCTCCTAGCATGATCCTTGTGAAACTGTGTGAAGATGCTTATGCTCAGGTTTCACGTTCAATAATGCATGTATGTAAAGGTACTAGCTATCCACAGAGGCGTGGAAAGATTTGGCTAGAGAAATTCAAACTGATAAAAGCATCCAAAGTCTAGTCCTGAAAATGTATTCTATTACACTGAAAAATATCCATTTTAATGACCATCTTGAATAGAATATCATTTCAAGGATTGATATTTAATGTGACCTTCAGAAAAATGTGGTGAAAAGTCTTGCTCGGTTCACTCTGAAGATGATCAGAGCTGTTGCTAATTGACAGTCAGGGACTACGCAGCAAAAGGAGGAGAGGTTTGCTCTCAGCAAATCTGGTGTTTTCCAGAACACCTCACGGCATGACAGCATCCCCTGTTTCTGTGTGTGTCTGAACAGAGGTCACTAGTGCTAAATGCATTAAATCTGTAACTTTCAGCCCAAAGACATTCATTTAAATTCAATGTGTTCTTATGGAAAACACACCAAGGTGCAAGAGACAGTGCTTTCTTGGAAGCTGAGGGAGCTGGAATATCTGGCTTTTTATCCTCCTTAATAACAATATCAGATGAGGGGTAGAGGCACTTTATAAATGGCAATGGAAAAGTATTTGATCATCTAACTAACGTCAACTAACTAAAATGCTATCTTATTTGTCTTATGTGATGACAAGATTATCCTTTTCAAAAAGACTCATTCTAATTACTTAGTTTGCAAAACAGACACATTTACTGAATTTATTCTCACAAAAAGCATATGCTCTGAAGCTGCATATGTGGATCAGTTCTTTCTAACAGCTACTGTCCACAATTGACAAGGCTTCTTTAAATCATTTGGCACAAATCCAATAAAATAATGCAGAAGGTGTCTGGTTAACACTCTCATAAAATATGTGTATCTAGCAGTGCAGGCTGTGCTATGCAAATATATTAGGTTACATATTTCATACGCTAAATATCCATTTTAAAAATAAGAGATTTTTTTCTTAGGACAACATCAACTTCAGAACAGCCAAGTGAAAACAGGCTTGTATACCGAAAGTTTGTCCTTTTATTCCAGCTTTCCAAGATGACTTAATAAAAGACATTACTTCTCCTCACAGCCCAAAACATAAGATAAATGCACCATTTGGAGGACTCTCCCAACCTTTAAGTGCAATAAATCCATATAGCTTATTGAGATTAGATGTCAGGGCTATTCACGCAAGTAATTATATCCTTCCAGCTGGTATCTGTAACAGCCAAGATCAACAGCAAACAGGAGGATATTCTCCTGGTTTCTAAGGGGCATCAAGGGACCACCACAAGCAACTTGTTGTTCCTGCATCTTATTTTGGTGTGTAGATCCATGAGCTGGCTATTGAGTTAATTATTCTCTAGTCAGATGATACAGGCTGGTATGTGAGAGCAGTTGTGCACTTTCAAACATTTTTATTTGACCTGCTTCCCCATTCCCAAATTCATTTAAATAATCACTTTAAAGATTTAAGGCATTTTTGATAGTGAGGCTCTAGGGGAAGCACCCTTTCTAGACAGCAAAATTATGCAGTGTCGTAATCTCCAAACAATTAAATCAAGGTCACATCTGTGCACAGGTCAAAACAATTCATTTCTCAAACATTTTTCACTGGTGCAGAGATGGATATATTAACTACTAGTGGTGGATGAAGCACAGCCTTGATCATTGGCCATGTTGTGCTTCTGCTGTCAGATGCTGAAGTCCACACTGGCAGCCAGAACGTAATGTTTCATTGTGCTTTAAAAGAGTATTTTCTGGAAGTGTCTCTATATGGCACATCCCAATTCTATGTCACTCTGGCAAATGTTTCATCAGCTAAGCAGTTATCTTGCTAAGGGAGCAATGGGCACTTTAACTCTTAGCAAAAAAAACCAGAATGTGCTCATTGCCATCCAGCCCGAGGGGTCATATTTTGTGGGTCTTTCAAGTCTGTCTGCAAGTCTGGCATTGCAGTTCTAGCTTCAGTCTTTTGATTTATCTTTCACTGATTCCTTCTCATTTCATAATGGAGGCTGCTGTTCAGGGAAGTACTATAGGAATTCATTAATAGAACATATAAAGCAAATAATACAGTAAAATCTTCAAAAAGCATGTCTGGATCATTAGGGATTTGAAGACTCCGCTCAAACAGAATAATCCTTAGCTGAGATCTTCCCAGGTGGTTTTAAATCGAATATGGGGGCAGTGCTTTTCCTCCGGTGGCCTGGGAGCATCTCTGCAGGAGCTGCTGCGGGTCTCTGGTGCTGCTGGGTGCTGCTCCGGCAGCCCCACGCTTGTCTGAACCAGCAGCAGAGCCAGCTGAGGTCCAGCTTTCTGTGTTGCCAAAACAAACCCAAGCAGTTGGAGTCAGTGGTCTTCCCTGTGGTCTTTTTGTGTATAAATATCCCATGGAGTGAATGGTTTGCCTTGATTCATTTTCTTTTTAATATATTCATAAATACGTTTACATTGTTTTTGTGTAGACATACACACCTACATATGCATGTATTTCCCTTGAAAAGTCCCTGCTGACCGCACCGTTAAGGCAGCAAACACCTGCCTGCTGAGGGCCATAACTCAGAGTGAAATCAAGCAGTGCCCGTAATGAACGGGATTGGGCACCTCAGCTCCAGGAGGACGAGGGCTGACGCTGCTCCGTTAAGTTGCTAAGCGCTGCTCGCATTAATGACCGGCTAACAACGGGCTAAGAGCAGGGGCAAGCTCTGGCAGGCGCTGGTGTGCTGAGCAAACCGAGTGCTGTGTACACAGAGAGCTTTTAGACCCCGCGTTGCCGCCCGGTTTCCCTAGCCTGATTGCCCTGCTAATGGACCGAACTGCTGCTGCTGTCCCGGGGGGGAGCGGAGACGGGTGCCTCGCTCGCGCCCTGTGCTGGCCGGGCAAACAGCTTTGGGGTAATCCCGCTAATGCCGTCCTGAAGCCTCCATCAACACTGACAAGCGTCACTTGTATAAAGCCATATGAGTGATTTGCCACCTTCTGTCATTTTTCTCCGGCCCTCTTCTGAGAGAAGATGCTCCTCAGCCCATTTCCTTAACAGGCAGCCCCCAAATTGCTGGGGAAAAGGACCTGCAATATCTCATCTTGCAAAGCAAGAGTTTTCACATGCTCCTCTCAAACACAGCTGGAGCTAAGCGCAGTTTCTGCTGAGTGCAAGAGGATCCAATTGGTGGTCACTTTCGGCTCTAGGGCTCCATCTCCTGGCTTGAGGAAACTGTAGTACAACAAGAGCAAGCAGCTCCTCTTCAAAGAAACTTCAGAAACGGGGACCATGTACTAGAAAGAGATTAATTCATTGGTTTAAAAACTAGTGTTGTTATTCTACCTTTCTAAAGGGAGGAAAACACTACCAGCATCTTATGATAATATACACTGCCTCATGTTTCTTCCGTCTTTTCTTTGCTTTCTTGAGATGTAAAGAAGACCCTTTGACCATGTAAGATACTTCTGCTGTCATGGAAGCAGCAGCACAGGCTGGAAGAGACTGCTCTTCTGCTTTGGCCTTGGACCAGCTGCTCTAACTCTCTAATTTGCTCTCTCCATACTGGATACAACAGGACACTCAGGATATCACCTCCATGAGGGAGAACTAGCACAGCTTCTGCAGGAGGTAGCACTTTCCAGAGTCCCTCCTCTTCCTCCAGGCTCCCTCTCTCCAGGACCTCCCAGCTCTGCTCAGACATGCTGGAAATTCTGACTTTTAACATGCGAAATGTCCTCACTAGCTTTGCATGTAACAAAAACAAAAACAAAAACAAAACAAAACAAAACAAAACAAAAAGCAGGTGGGGGTTTTATTTTAAGGGAATGAAATGGAGAGTCTTTTCCCATATCTGTACCTTCATGCTACTCAGAGAGACATAATAAAACAAAATCACAGCACAGCCCAGAATCAGGGCCAGCTACTGTAATGGCTCCAGCTGTATGACAAGTGAGCACTCAGGTCGGTCCCAAATCCTGCAGTGCAAATGTAGTGTTACGCATACATAACATACCTGAAAGGCAAGAGGAAGGTCAAACCTTGCAGTGATCCGCAAAGGTAAGGTCATGGAAGGAAATGTGGCTGTTGTAGTGAAATGAATAAGACAACGTGGTGTATAAGAAGCAGTAAGTTTAATGGAGCTCATCCAATGAGCAGCAGTTACATACCTGACAGACTATTTTTAACGATTGAAAAAAAGGAATTTTTTAGTTCAAGTTATAGATCATGAATGATGATTCACAGTGCAGTGTCAGAGGGGGCATTATGGACAGTCAGTGCTCATCAAATTCATTTTTTTTACAGGTGATATTTGATCATCAGCCCAAATGGCAAAATCACATCAAATAAATCATAGACCCCTATATCACATACCTTGGAATCTAACCTCCTCCTTTTTATCTGTCACTCACACAGCCAGAAAATTCTTTCAGTTCATTCTATGCAACATTTCTAAGAGCCTACTCTTTATCTTCCCATTCTCTCTAAAGTCAATGGAAATTTCCTCTTTTGCAGTGGCAGCTTATCTAGCTCTATCTCTTTAAAACCACTGGTACCAAGAGGAATGATTCCTCTTTGCGGTAGATAATCACGTAGAGGTGATATTTTCAAAGGCTTGGATGGTGAAAAAAACATTTGATGCATCTGAGGAAAGCTTCATTTTGCCCACTCTTCTTCAGTCTTCATGAATATTACACTTTTTTTGTACAGTCATAGATCCAAAACAAAAACAAATCTGTCATGATGTACTGTTTATACTATCTCGCCAGGCAATCAAATCAATAATGATTTGATTTGCCCTCCCAAAATATTTTACCTATCAATAGATGAGATAAATATAATTGATGAGTTAAATGAATGAGTTAAAAGATTTCACAAGTGTCAGCTCTCCCTCTTCTGTAATGATGAATAAGTTCCTCTGCACAGTGATTTTTCTGTAAGTTGAGTAGTATTGTAGAAGGCAAATATGCCCAGATTTTATATATTTTAAAATGCAGTGAAGTGACTTATTTTGACAAAGCTTTTATCCTTTGTCTCAGACCTTGCAGCACTTTCTTCTTTGTCATGCCCACTTAGATATGAAGAAAGGATCAGTGACTCACCATATTGTGCTTTTTTAGCTTTTTTTTTTTTTTTTTTTTTTTGAGGATTGTAATTTTGAACAGCCAGAATACAAAATACCAATTGATTTGACCAATATTTGAAAAATAATTTAGCCTCAAACATTGTTTTGTTAAGATTATTTAGGCATAAGGCCAAATGGAGTCAAAAACATAATAATAATTTGGATTCAGACCAGACCCAGATTTGCCTACATTTTAAGTGCCCAGTGAGTCACTGGGAAACAAATACTTTCAACCTTAAACACACAAAATTTCCATTAATTTTCCTCCCCCTTCAAGTGTTCTTCAGATACTACCTGTGAGTTTATTGTCTGCAGTCAACATATTCTTCTAACTTCCACCTATAAATATTGGCTGAAGTGTGGCCATTGTTTCTGTCTTTTTAGGACAACTTGGAAATGGTGTCAGCGCTGGATTCAGTGAGGAAAGGCTGAGGCAAAAGTCTGTCCAGAGGGACCTGGACAGAAACCTCATGAAATTCAACAAGGCCAAGTACACGGCCCTGCACCTGGGGAGAAATAACCCCAGACACCAGTACAGGCTGGGGACCGACCTGCTGGAGAGCAGCTCTGCTGAGA
>JAWLRI010000128.1:15164-28342 GCA_034781795.1 Crypturellus tataupa | reverse complement strand
CTCCTTCTCTGGAGATCTTCCAAACCCGCCTGGATGCCACCCTGTGCCACGTGCTCTGGGTGTCCCGGCTGGAGCAGGGGGGTTGGACTAGATGATCTCTAGAGGTCCCTTCCAACCTCAACCATTCTGGGATTCTGTGTCATTCTGTGTTTCTTTGCTTATTTTAATTTTTCCTTTTCTTTTATTCTTTTTTCTTCTTTTTTTTTCCTATATATTTTTGTATGCATCCTCTTGCATACATTTTTGAAATGCATAAGGAGATGCCAAATTATTACGAGGCCACAACTTGTCTGGTTTTATTTGCCATTGAATTTCTGTAGGCACATTTTCTATTGCCCTGGGAATAATGAAACTCACCAGAATTATTTAAGAAAGAAAGGGAAATCTATACAATGTTCTTTTCTGTTCTGAGGAAAACTGCCTCTGTGAACCACTACATTTCCGTCATGTCCCCTGTCTACCATTACTCGCCTTTCCTCTCTACTCCACATCATTCTCTGACTTCTCGAGCGTACCGTAAGGATCACTGTTCATTTCCTGAAGGCAGGCATGATATTATTCCTCTGCAGTCGAAAGAAGTTAGTATATTGTTCATGCCTGTATTATCTAAGACAGTATTTCTCAAACAATGAAAAGCATCTAGTAAGGATTCATGTCAGTCTTGAATGCTGATAGCAGCCCACTGGAGCTGAAACCTTGGGGTAGTCGCTGACGCTTTCCAGGCAGGCCCCATACTGCTTTCTGGAGCATAATCCACACAAGCACCAGCTGCGGATTTCTCAAATAAGGTCAGATCAAGCTCTGCTTTCACTCCTCATTTTCAATACATGTGTTATTCAGAGGAGGAAGGGGGATATGCTGGGCAAATTATGTTTGGGTTGTGTTTGGCATGTGCTTAAGTAACACTCCCACTACCTACAGGCAGCTAATTATACATCTTAACATAGTGATTTACAGAGGTGCAATTAAAACTTACCGGTTTATCAGAACTGAGTTTTCCCTCAGGATCCTTAGCCAAGTAGCTATGTAGAGGACTCACCACCAATGCCCATTTCACAGTGCATCCAGCAAGAGCGTGTTACAGCGGGCATCAGCCAAACAGGTCATTGCAATGAACCCCAGCGCCTCTTCATTAGCTCTCGTCTGCCTGGTAAAAGCATTGAGGAGAGGGGTATGGATAGAAGTACCTGTGGCAAGGGCAGGAGGACAGAAAGTCCATCTGGGAGCCACTGGTTCCTTCATGCTGTTGTCTACCACGGTAAAAGCTGTGAGTCCATTTTTCACAAATACTTTTGATACAGGAATTATTTTAGAGTGATTTTTTGCTGCCTTTTATTGGACATCCACTTTTGGATGAGGTATATCACCATTATTAACTTTCTTTGCATTCTAATGAATGTACACTAGTTTGATCAATAAGGCAGCCTATACTGAGGCCATTTTTTTGGTGGTTAAACACACGTAAATCAGTTTTGATGTCATCAGGATTCAGCCCCTCAATCACATCATATGGCTTGTGGGAAGGACCTGTAACCTGTGGCCAGGGGCCAGGTCTTGTTTGGGTCAGTCTCATGATGACCCAGTTCAATGGTGTCAAATAAAACAAGCACCATTTGCTTCATGGATCACGGCATAGTGCCGCATTGAAAAAAAAAAAAAGGACAAAAATGAGTATTTTATCATTATGAGCCAGAAACCTTACTGCTTTAAACATAGATGGCTTAGAATATTTCAATATGCTACAAAATTTACATGATGGGCTTTGAAAGTGATTCCTGTAGCCATTTCAGGTTGCGGGTAAGTTCTCATATCCCTTCTAGCAAAGGAAAAAAAATGCCACCCCAGCCCGCCAAGAAGTTAAACTACCAGACTTGCTCCAGCGTAAGGATGCAAACAGGAAAATAGGAAAAACACCAGATTTTATCTGATTCCACAGGACTCCTGAGGCTTCCAAGCACTCCCATCGCTTCCCTCAGACAATTCTGCCCCCAGGAGAGTAGGATGGGACCAGGGGTGCTGGTGTGAGACGGAGGTGAAGCTCTTGTAAACGCACATGTGCTTCAGCCTCCACACAAGAAGATGAGATGGTTCCAGTCCTCTCCCTCATCTGCATGCTAGAAAAGGCAGGGGCAGAGGATACAGCTCTCTGCACTGGGAGGGCTTTTACAAAGTGGGGATGCCCCTCCTAAATGCCACAGCAGCTGCGGTGACAGACTGAACAGCACATACACAAATCTAATTGAGTTCCGGTTTTACCACCTTTTTTTATTCATAGGATAGAATGTTTCTTTTTTCAAATCGCTTCTTGTCATTCAAGTAGGATATGCCAGGAGAGACATTATATTTTTTTTTAACCAGGGAATGAAGTTGGAATAACTGTGCAAGATTTCTTGTTCAGAGTTCCTTCATTAGCCCTGGCAAGTTGCTAGTCCTGGACACTGCTTATTCAAATTACTTTGTTTGACAGTAAGGGAGCGGAGAGAAGAAAGAGGGGAAAGAGAAAGATGGGTCATGGAAAGGTGGCACATAAAAATGCAGTCTACATTTCCATCGTGAACTCTTCAAAATTCTTTGTGGCCTATATCCAGTTAGAGTCTGCTCCAAATTTTTTCCCTGTATGTGTTTATTTCAGAGGTTTCATCAGAATGCCCTCATTACCTAGCAGTACACACACAACACATACGAATTCCTGTCACTTACTGCTAATTCATTCTCTTGGTTTCCAGGGAAATATAGAAAATACTATCTTGGGAGTGAGCACATGCTTTTCAGCGTTAACTCTTTTCACACTCCAGAGAAATGTATTGCCAACGTTATTGCTGTTAGTTATTTTAGGGCTATGGGGCTTGTCCGAGGTCATACACTTCCATTTAATTTTGAGAGCAATTGCCTCAGCTCTGTTATTCCAGCAGCAGTCTGCACTGCTCTGGTTGTGCTATTGTTTAGTCAAATCACCCAGAAGAATCTGAACCTCCCTTTTCACCATAAGAAAGCTTTCACAGTAAACTCTTGCTTCTTCTCTAGCCCTTTATGGTATGTAAAAGGATGCAGATCGCAGAGAGGCTCTCAGAGAAATTTCCCCTGGCAGCATCTTGTGAAAGCCAAGTCTAAAGCTGCCTGTCAAGAACTTCTTTATGGGTCCAGCCCAGCTGTATGAGGGCCATAAAGTGCTGCAAAAACATTCTGCACTGCTGAAATCCAGCGAGACAAAGGGAGCTGCATAACTCACACCAAGACCATGTCCAGGTGCTGGAACTAAGCTAACAACATGTAGATACAGATGAAAAGTCTATTCTGCCACATGGCAGGTAGTATGTGTCATTTAGTCACTTTTTTAAATAAAAATGCAACGTGCTATGACTTATCCATGATCCTTAGTCACAAGCTTGTACATTAATTGCTTTTTCTCTGCATTTTTTTGTTCTCTGTCATCCTGTTCACAGGCGTGACAAAGCAATGGAAAGTCTATTCACTCACACAGCCAAAATGGTTAGAGAAAAACCTTATACAAAATGGTCTAGGCATAGTAGCATTTGCCCTACTCCCCTGAGCAGTCCAACACTTTTTGTTAAGTTAACCCATGGAAAGACCAGTGGGTAGAAGAGAGATCCATAAAGGATTCCCAGGTTCGGTGGAATATTTGTAAATGTGTTCACAACTGAAAGGATACAAGTTTCAAAAGAAGAGATTAATGGTTTTTTTTTGTTTTGTATTGTATTTTTGTTTTAGAAGTGACTACTTAAGTTTAACAACATTAAAGAAACCAAAAGCTTCAAAAGTAAGTAGAAATAGAAGCTCTAACACCACAATGACAGCTACAATTTGCAAAGATGAATAAAAAAGTAAATAACATACACAGTTACACTCAAAATAAGCTCAATTGTTGCTATAAAAACATGGTTAATGCTTTGTGTTTTGCAAAACTCCATTTTAAGCACGTTTTAGACATTTCTTTCTTTACAATGTTGACAGAGGTTGGACATATGTTAGTTAAACTATAAACAGACTTTTCCACAGGCCATAGTAATTTCTGTGGAAGAGTCTTGATGACCACAAAGTCTTTCTCCGTTAGTGTTAAGCATAAGATATAAGCTGTGATGGAAGAACCACCTTCCCCAGGAAAAGGAAAACCTCACAAGTCAACCTTCCTTCCTAACTTCTGAGTAGCTATTTTCACATGAGAGATGTTTGAATCCAGGGTTTCAGTTCACCCAGAGAGAGGGCTGCCTGCTGAGAATGTATCTCAACTCGTATTTCAGGGTCGCTTTGGCCTCAGCCCATCTCTAATTCACCAGTGGCCATCAGGCCTTTTGTAACAGGTCAGGCCTTGGAAGACCAAGCTCAGAGGTCACAGATGAGGACTTATCATCTCAGTCAGGATAGGTTGCCCTCACCACGGCACACCCTGCAAAGAGAAAATTTCATTGCTAATGAGGGAGAGCATGTAGAAATCATGTGTAATTCATTTGATTTGACTAGTATGAATCTAAACATGCTGCTGACCTTACCTGGGATGCAAAGTCTTTCTTCTAAAGCCTATCCAGAGAATTTTCAGGAAGCAAACTCAAAGGGCGCCATAATGGAGTGGGATATATGTCTATGTACACATATTGGGATCAGCTGTTATGCTGATTTTGCTTGAATATTGAGAGTTTAAATTAGTATCAAATGATCATGCTGTCAGAGATTGAACATAACTCCTCAGCATTCTCTGTCAGAGCTTAAAAATTATAACTTGCTTTCTCTTGTGTTTGAAAAATGAATGCATGTGAAAAACATTCTACCCCTACTCCTACTGACTGCCTTATCTAAATGCAAGAATGGAAAAGCAGAGATATGTTCACAGATCTTCCCATCATAAACACTGTTACACAACATTAAACACTGTTATCTTCCTCATGTCATTTATAACTGCATAAGTTATAAAAAGATAATTACTTCTAGGAATGTGAAAACTACCATAGCTAAGTTGAAGAAACTACCTTTGTTATCCAAAATGAAAGGTAAAGAAACTCAGAAAGTTCCAAAAAAGATTAACAAAGTTCTCTTTTACCTACTTACATTTTCTCTCTGACCAAGTCAAAACCTTAATAAATTAAATGTTTTTAGCAAGTTCAGGCTTGTGAGGCAGACAAAACTTATCTATGCCATATCCTGTATTCATGTGCAAATGTGTCTGAGTCATTCCATCAAATGTAATAGTCAAGCTACTGAAAACAGAAAAAAAGGAAAAGTCAGAAAAACTCATTAATCTGGACTGGACTGTCATCCAGTCAGAAAAAAAGGAAATTATCTCTGCAGATTAGACAAGGTGAGATATTTCAAATCTCTCATTTTCTTTCTTTCTTTTTTTTTTTTTTTTTTACTTTTCGCCAAAAGATTCCTATGAACTGTTTTACAAAACCTAGGGGAGAATATATCCTATGGCTCTCAGATTTTCCTACATATTCATTCTCCCTGATGATTTTTCTCTTTGGAAGAGGCTCCTGAGTGATCCAGCGGTGCTCTGTGGGCAAACCTTTGTTTGCTGGTTATGTGGTAAACAAAGAAGGTTATCAAAAGGGTCCTAGTTCTCCAGTTAAAATTAATGTTGACTAATCCATTTGTTGATGCAAATAACTATAATGTAATTATAATTTTATATATATGTTAATTATAATGTAATCACATGTATTTTGTTTGGGACTCTTCTCACCTAACCTTGACCAGCTCCACATCAGCGTTTGCATCTGAATTGGTTGCATAACTTCTCTAGTGAGCAATAAGAAATAGGCATTTTGGGAATACAATCCATGCAATGTACTTCGGACACTTGCATTCAAATGTGTGAATATCCTACAAATGCCCATTTCCCTCATTTTACTGTGAAGGGAAACTGGATGACCAGTTTAATTGAAGATGTCTAAACCTAGCTGGGATGAACACCCATCTTTCTGTCTACATGAAAATATGCACACACACGTAATGAAGCTTTATAGCTGAGAAAAATTAGGATCTGAAGTCTACCATCCCCAAATTTAGATATGCAAGGATTATGACAGCCTAAACAGCTTTAAATCACCTCTTAAAAAAATGCATTGTGATACAGTCTTGAATTACGGGGTCACATCATATTTTCCTTGTAGGATGCCTCCTTCACTGAGTGCACAATTAATGAGCACTCAGTCAGTGACTAAAAGAGGGAACAGCAGTTATACAGTATATGGTCAGAATTAACCTTGTCGCTGTACAATATTTTGATAATTAAAACAAAAGCTATCTTAGTACATGGAAAATGAATTGTAAACAGGGGTTGTCAGGGCTCAAAACGCATTTGTAAACAAGAAGGCATCATTAAGGGCATGTATTCTTAAGGCCATGTGGAGGTCAGTTCTTGGCATCTAAAGTTTTATTAATGATCTGGAAGGAATCAAGAGAATCCTTACTGATTAAACTGTACGTGTGACACATGAAAATGATACACTGAAACAAATGAGCTGCTTCAAGTAAATGATATGTGAATCAATACAGCTAATTTTAATTCAACAGAATTCAGGAATTATTTATATAACGAGACACTACTATCAGAGCACTAACCAAAATGATTGGAGCATCAAGTCAGTCAGCTGGAGATGAGCCTTTTCTGCAGTATGTAAAGGGAATAATGGGGGAAAAAAAAGCAGGCCTGGGATATATAAGTGAAATAATATTGAAAAGCAGTAAATTGTATTTGGCACTAGTAAATCTTCTTCTTCAGATGCTATGGATAGTCCTAGCACCTCCAGTTCAAGTAGGAATAAATTAGACCTCTCTAGTTCAGAGAAGAACAGGAAAAAAGATTAAAGGACTGGAACACCTGCCTTAGTGAAAAACTGACACACTCAGTCAGTTTACCCAAAGAAAAAAGGCTGGAGTGCCTTGATCACAGTTTTTATTTGCTTCTAGAAGTAGTAGAGATGTCTTTAGTCTGAAAAATTGATGAGTTTTTAATCTGAAAAGAACAAACATAACAAGACTGAGCACCTAGAAGTAGAAGGTAGAGATATTCGGAAATGGAAATTGTTAGGCGCGTAAAGAAAATTAAGGACTTCAAAAATAATTAAAAAAAAAAAGATAAATTGTCCTTACTGCAAATATTTCAATTGAGGTTCTCTATCTTTTTTAAAGGGGTTCTGTAGACTTTTAAACAAAAATTAATTTGGGGAAGACTGACCTGCATGATACAGAAAGTGTGTTGTTTCATGTGCAAGGCTGTGTGGAGGCTCCAGGACTTATTTCTTGTACATAATTCAAAAGCTGATATGATTATAAATATATCTTTTTTTCACAGGATTTTCTTTCACCGTATTGTCCAGGTGCTGCACCAACACTGATTTGTATAACACGACTGCACGAGATGGTGGAGTGGTATTACTGGTATTTTAGGGAGAGAGCACCAAAGTGAGATTAATTCAAAAGTATCTGTTGGCTGCAAATGTAGAATTTGAAAGGCCTGCACCTGACCTTTGAAAACACCTTTCACTTCTGAGCACAGCTCCTGCTGGCTGCATTCACAGCTCTGAGCGCTCAGCACTTCTGCATTTCAGAGCTTAGCGGTTCACACTGAAACTTAGAACTGAAGAACACATGATTAATGACCGTTCCCCCCGAAAAGGTGTTTCAAATGTTTGGCTGAAGAACTGTGGGAACTGAGCGGCAGAATCTAGTCCACAGAGAAAAAGTCACAATTTTAATCTCTAAACTGTTCTCTCCTGTTCTGAAATGCCCTTTGCTGATCAGGACAGAACTCCCTGTGCCTGGGGCACGCGAAGCAGGAGTCCACTGCACAACCCCAATTCATCCTCAGTATATATTCTGCAACCGCTATCAGTCTGGTAAATGTAACAAGATAACAAAGATTCAGTATAATGCACATCCATGAAGCCGTAGAGAACTTGGGGGAAATTATGGTACTTCCAGATTATCCAGAGTCTAAATTTGCAATCTGGGTACCCATGCTAAGTTTAATTTTTAAAATGTGTCAGTTCCTCGGCTGTTTATCTTATTTATTTATTTATTTAAATCTTTTAAGCAGAAAAGGCGTCACTGCTGTTTCCCCAGCTGGTTCCTCAGTAGGGTTGCAGCACTGAGGCCCAGCTCGCGCAGCATTGCTCCGTACGAGCTAACGGGAGGATGAGCTCAGCCTAGCGAGCTGCCGCCCCTCCTCTGTCCCCACACTATTTGCCGCTGCATTGCCAGAGCGCAACAGCACCTTCCCGGTCCCACCATCCCTCTCTCACATGGACCCGCTCTGCTCAGTGGCTCGCCGGATAACGCTGGCCCAGGCCATTCCCAGGTTCACCCATGACTTCCCGTCGCTCACTGCATGCACGCAAGGAGGGAGGTTTCTGTGCTCAAGGGCAGGAATTGAGAGTCTTCTCCACATAAGCATGTCCATTTGGAAGAAAGGCAGGAAGCCACGAGAAGCCCACAGAAAGCTTGAGGAGCGGAGCAGAGAGAGGAGCCTCAAAAACAGCTTCCATAGAAACCCCGCTTGCTGGGAAGGCAGTTCTGGGACCTGCACCAGGGACCAGCCCCCATGGTTTGCATCCCTCAGAATTCCCTTGCCTTGTGTGCGGCTGCTGAAGGGGATGGGGGCTGAGGCGCACGGAGCAGACGCCTCTCGCATTCTGGCCTGACTCACAGAACAGGCTTCATTAACACAACTGCTTGGGATATCACATGTTTTTTTTAAACAGAGGTGCCTGGGAGGAAGGGACCTCCCAGCACATAGGGAGGATATTGTGCCTGACTAATTTTATGGGTCCCTATCGACAAAAGGCTTTATCTTTGCTTCCTATCCACTTAACTATAAATCTCTGTATCTGTGAGTTTTGACTCATGGAGACTCGTATAATTTAGTTTGATGAATGATTTTGTGTTTTATGACAGTGTAATGAAATCTTTTGGTAAGATGGGGCAATTCATTTCCTCATCACTAAACCAGCTGATAAATCAATGTGAAACAAAGACTAATGCTGCTGTATGAGCTGCCAGTTATGAATTAGAAAGTACCTTTGCAGCAGTGCAAAATGCAACTCAAGGTGTAAAACTGAATTGGGAAGAAACTTCCAAGCAGTCTCAGTCCCTGGTATGTGGAGCGTGTGGTGCCTTTCTGAAATATCCTTCTCTGCTTCTGTGCCTTTTGTACAGTGAGGTGCCATATATGGACTCAACCACAGCAACAATTTATTTCCTTTGTACAATAATCCTCATACGTCCCCTGAATGTTTAGATATCTTGATAATGCACTAAAAAGCCGTGTTTTTTTTTTTTTTTTTTTAAAGTCTGATTGTGGATTCATAAAAGCTGAATAGTTGAAATTTAATCAGTCAGCAGCAATGCATGGGCATTTAAGCTTCTTTAAAAGTTCAATGTTCTTTTTAAAATCAGAATTCCTCCATGATTTATCCCAAGATATTTTCCACCAGAAAAGACATAGGAAAGACAGAGACCACAGTGCTTTACAACCACACCACAAGCACGTGAGGGATCAGGAGCAGGCAGGCTGCACTGACAAGCCCATTTTTCAGCAAGGAACTCTCATCAGCGGTCAGAACCTCCACGGCCAAGATTAATTAACAGGCTCTCATCACTGTAATAAATTCAAAAGCTGCCCTGCCTGCAAGAAGGTTTGTGTGGCTCTGCCAGACGAGTGGTGCAGGGCTGGGAAGGGTATTTGTTGTTTTCCTTTCTGTCTGATACTGTTAAATGAATGTGTCACATTAGAAGAGATGGGTTTACAGAGGGCGTAGAGAGAAAACAAAGAACAGGAATCTGCTGGAAAATCATAATAGCACTGACATAAAGGAGTGAAATCTACCTCTTTCAAAGTGGAGTTTCTCAGTCCATTCCCTTTCCATGGCAAACACTTTTCTGCAGAAGACTGCACCAGATGCATTTCTACTGGGGAGTCTAACACCCATAAACTCTGCATTACAGGAGCTGAAAGCAGCAGCACAGCCAGTTCTCTCCTCAGCCCTACTGGACTTTGCTGGTTACGAGGGAAGTTTCTCTTCCATCAGTGCAGGCTGCAAAGCAGCCCTTGCCTTGCAAGCCCTGGCACTGGATTCCTAGAAGAGCATCCTCACCTAACACGCAGGGGTGCTGCCTCTGCACCCAGTTCTGTAACTGCCTGGCACCTGAGGCAATATTGACTAGAGTTGTGCGGACAGCTTGGGTCTGAGCCCTTTACAAAGGAGAAGCAAGCAGCAAGTACCTAAGAAAGTACCTATGCTCTTCCATACAAAAAAAAAAAAGGAAGGTTTGGGGGTAAACAGGCTAAAATCAGGGAGGTCTGCTGCCACACATGCAGCAGTAGAAATGATCATCCATTTTGTACGCTGTTCTTCCAGTTACTGCACGGGCATCTGACATGAACTGCATGTCTGTATTATGAAGTATGAGGTTAGATGCTTTACATCAGAAACATTTCTGTGATATTTGCCCTCTGAATACCAGGCCAGACTTATATGTTCAGTATTTCTAGAATGTAAAGTCTCAAATTTCAACCAATGCTTAACCTTCTGTGAATACCCAATGTCGTGATTTATTATCAAAATCTTTTTTCTCTCTGCATGCAGGTCTGTAAAAGTTTTGCACAATGATCTGAAGTTAATATATCAGCAGAGAAGCACACTCCTATGAATACATACTCTTAACACTTGTTTTAATTTTTTATCGTTTTTATTATATGTTTAAGCTTACTACGGGAAAACAATATTGGACAAAACTTTTTACCTTATTGCTGGAAAGGGCAAAATAGCACTGCAGAGGATACTGCTAGGATTCATTGTGATCTAAATGGAAACAAAATTTCTGACCATCTAAACAGGATAACAGACGTTGATACTTGTAAAATAGAAGAGGTGAGAGGTAGTTAGAGAAGAATCTCTAATTACACCTTGAAATATCAGGAAAACCTGTTTGAAAATACTGAATGGTGCCTATTTCCCACCAAGCAGATCATTATAGCATTCTTACAGTTCATCAGCAACACTAACAAAAATGAGAGGTAATTTGGAAGCTTTTATTCCCCTGCTGAATACCTCCACCCATGATCCTGTCACCCCATGATCAGCACATTGATTTGAAATCTGTATATAGCTTTAAATCAATAAGACTTTGTTGGATTTGCCTCAGATATTGACAGAGGTTGCTACTGCAAGTGCATGAGTGTTGATAAATAAAGGACACAAGCTCACTTGCATGATGTACAGGGAAAATTGTAAACTCAATATTGCTAAATTAGACAATTAGAATTGCTAAATTCACTTACCTGCATTTACCCTTGCTTACACACCGGTGGAGCACATCTGTTACAGGCAGTGCCTGCCTCCTTGCAGAACGTGGGGGCAGATGTAGCCAAACTGGCCTCAAATGCAAATCAACTGTTGGCTGCTCTCTGCTGCCTGTCTACGCTAAGCCTTACACCACGAGAAAGGAAGAGAGGCCAAGAGAGGTGCTCGAAGGCCTTCCCAGGGTCACCTTCCTTGCCTCACAGACAGATCTGGCCCTCAGGGCAGCCTGTGTGTCCTCGAGGCAACAACATCAGCCAATCTGGAGACACAGGAGACTTTCTCAAACATTCCCGGCATCCCCGGGCTGAGGCTGAGCTCCTGGTTTTTCGCTCCAGCAGACCAGGCTTCAGACTGCTCTTCCGGGCAGGCGCGGCAGGGTCTTATCCACTGTGGGGCCTTATGACACCTCGGTCACCCATTTCTGACTCCTGTCACAGGCAGGACACTGGGCAAGGTGAACCTCTCGTGTGAACCATACGTCAGCAATCCTGCCTTGGGGCAAAATGATCTTTACAATAGAGACTTTCCCAAATGTTTATACTGGCATGGAGAACTGGGAGAAGTATATTTAGGAACAAAGGTCACATTCTTAAGACACCACTAGAGGTAATGGCAAGACATGTGATGTTAGGGAGATTTGAGGAAGTTAGGTTTCAAATTCTATTCACTGCATTAAAATCACCTTTGCAATCTGCTTACAGTAGCATCTACACACACTAAAAAGACTAATTTTAAGCAGAATAAATAAATAAGTTGTGACAAAACTATTTTGGGGGAGTTTGTTGCAGGACTATTATAAAGGGGAAGTGAGCGGTGGAACCTCAGTATCTGATTAAGCTATGAACATTCATTACGTCTCTCTTCACAAGACTAGGAGTTCCTACTGCTGTGGACTCTTTCCTTAGCCTTTTTTGGGAAAAAAAAAAATTCTTGAGATACAGGCCATTTTCCTAGAAAGGAATGTCTAAAGGAAACCCAAATGCTGCAGTCTAATATGGGGGTCTCTTACAACACACTGCTTCACACTACTGTCAGCCCCAATTTGGGGCAGAATAACCAAATTACACAGATCCCAGGCCTCAAAGATACTCTTCAGACAAGCAATATTTACATTTTTTTTTAGCAAACATATTCTCATCAGCAGAAGAATCAACAAGCCAATCTCTAACAATCAAGTCTCAGTCTTAATAAAGATTTTTTTTTCCTGCAATGTTGTCAGCATTTGAATTAAGTGAGAAATCAACACAAAAAAAGTTTGGCTTTGATCTGGATGCTTGCTGTCAAGATCTCTTATCCAGGGATGTTGACCTTTATTTAAGCCAATATGTGGTTTGGCTCAGCGTGAGCCCTGACACGATCACAAGAACTTGTCATTAACAAAGCCAGTAGAAACTTCTTGCCAAACAAGAGTGACCACCTCATTTGATAAGGACTAGGTTAAAAAAAGCTATATTTATACATTTTGCTCCCTTTGTAACTGGCATCAGTTATTGAATTGAGATTCTATGCACAAGGATCTAGATTTGTTTTTGTTAAGGATTTCATACAACTAACAATGCGGCTAAGTTGTCATAAACATGATGCAAAATATTGCCTCCTATGTTGCCCTGTTGAATGATGCTGACAGCATGCCAGGCAGAGAGCAGAATGAGAGTGATCATTTGGATCTAGAGAACATGACCTGCAAGCAAAGGAGTCTGCCACAGAGAGCAGAAAATTCTCCTTGAACATGTAGCAACATGGTAGCTGCGTTCATTCAACTTAGATCATAGAATCATAGAATCACAGAATGCCTAAGGTTGGAAGGGACCTCTAGAGGTCACCTAGTCCAACCCCCCTGCACACGCAGGGACACCCAGA